>SJXP01002895.1:161735-181682 GCA_006408505.1 Damaliscus lunatus | reverse complement strand
GGTGAGGGGGTCCACGGGGGTCCACGGGGGGGTCCACTGTGGGCACACAGGTGCGGGCTTCCTCATGCAGCAGGAGGCTGGGCTGCCCCCAACCCAGAGCCAGGCTTGGAGAGGTGCTCCGTGGACACATCTCATGGGCCCTCTGGAGGCCTTCAGGGGCCCGTTGACCGCTGCTCACGCCCCTACCACTCACCCTGGAAACAGGTCTCTGTGACAGGCGCCCCCTCCCTGAGGACAGGGGCTCTCTACACGCCATGGAGGGAGTCCTACCCCCTTTCGGGGTCCCCAGGCCTCCCGGGGGAACCCTGAGGACAGTGCCCCTGCCACCTGGCCTCTGGGATTAGTCAGGACAAAGATCTGGCCCAGTGTGATGGGAAGGAAGCGGGGAGGGGGAGGGGTGGCCCCCACAGCTCGCCCCACCCCCTGACCCCCGGCCCGGGGTTCCCGCCGCAGGTGCAGGTCAACAGGCAGGCCGTGGCGCTGCCCTACAGCAAGTTCGGGCTGCGGGTGTACGAGTCGGGCATCAACTACATGGTTCACATCCCCGAGCTGGGCGCCCTCGTGTCCTACAACGGCCTCTCCTTCTCCATCCGGCTGCCCTACCGCCTGTTCGGCAACAACACCAAGGGCCAGTGTGGTGAGCCCCTGATTGCCGCGCCCTACCTGGGGAGGACGGCCTGGCAGAGGCTGGCTGCGGGAGCTGCTCCCCAGGGGCGGCTCTGCACCCTGCTTAGGCCCCCGGCTGTGTCTGGGTCTGGCCCCTGTGGGAGACCCCTCAGAGCCGTGTCTGTGCCCTTAGGCGCAGCCAGGTGCCCTCCAGGGACCTGGGCTGGAGCGGGGGGTCCCGGGGGCGTGCCCTGCTGGACGGCTGGGCCTGGTGTGTGTTCACGTGGCCTTCCCACCCGCACAGGCACGTGCACCAACAGCACCTTGGACGACTGTGTGCTGCCCAGTGGGGAGAGCATTGACAACTGCGAGGTCGCAGCTGACTCCTGGGTGGTGAACGACCCCTCCAAGCCACGCTGTCCCCACACCAGCTTCACCACCAGGCGCCCGGCCACCTCACCCTCGGCGGGCACCAGCAGCTTCCCCCCGAGGAGCTGTGCGTCTCCACTCTGTGAGCTCATCAAGGGCAGGTGATCACCCTGGAAGCCGCACCCCAACCTGGTCTGCCACAGAAAGGCCGCTGGCGCTGGGCCTGGGCCTGGGAAGGCAGATGGCAGTCAAAGCGGGGTCAGGACTTGGGCTCCTGCAGAGTATCCAGGGCCCTTTGTGACTCCCCCACATCCCGTCTCTCTTGCCTCCTGAGATGGTACAGCGTCTGCTGAGCTTGAAGGCTGGGGTAGACCAGTTGGCCTGGGATAGAGTTAGCGTCCACAACTGGTGCTGGGGTGGGGAATTTGGGCTTAGAGAGGGGGCCAAAGCTGGTATCTGTGGGAGCGAGCCCCTCACCCCCAGAGGTGTGTGTGTGAAGGCCAGGATGGCCACTGCTGGCCTTGCTGGGGGACCTTGGCACCTGGTGACCACTCAGACGCAGAGCTTCCCTCTCTGGGGCCGAGCACAGTGCTCTTCCTCTGGCCTCAGTGCTGACTGCCGTGGCCTCAGGCCAGCCGGTGCCCCCGAGGCCAGCTGAGCCCCCGAGGCCAACCTGTGTCCCCGAGGCCAGCCCGAGCCCCCGAGGCCGCCCCTGATGCTCTGCTCCCACCCTCAGCCCACAGGCATCTGTCTGGTGGTACAGGCTGAGCTGGGCCCCCAACGGGGTGCAGCCCAGATGGAGGTGCCGGGGCAGGGGGACGTGAGAGGCTGGGGCACCGGCCGGCCCGTGACCTGCATCCTTCCTCCACAGCTTGTTTGCCCAGTGCCACGCCCTGGCGCCCCCCCAGCACTACTATGAAGCCTGCCTGTTCGACAGCTGCTATGTGCCGGGCTCGAACCTGGAGTGCGCCAGCCTGCAGACCTACGCGGCCCTGTGTGCCCAGGAGGGCATCTGCGTGGACTGGCGGAACCACACAGGCGGGGCCTGCCGTGAGTGCCCTCCTGCTCGCCCCAGGCTCAGCGGGAATCCTGGCGGGGGTGGGGGGCCAGGCCGCCTGAAGACCGGCCGTGCTAACCCCTGTGGGGCTGGACCCTCGCCTCCTGGCTCGGGACAGCATGAGGGGCAGAGGCCACGCTCGGCCTGCGTGGGCTGGGGCCCCGTGTGGGAGGGGCTGGGCGGCGGAGCCCAGGCCCCTCCCTCTGACGCTGCCCCTCCCCAGCGGTGACATGCCCCGCCCATCGTGAGTACCGGGCCTGCGGCCCCGTGGAGGAGCCCACCTGTAAATCCAGGTCAGTCACGGGGGAGGCGCTGGGACGGCTGGCTGGCCCTCCGCCCTGCTCTGGGCAGCCCTGTCTGGGCCTGGTGGTCCCACCCGTCCCCACACCCGTCTCCTGATGCCCTCCCCCAGCCCCTCCGAGCCGAACAGCACTCGCCTAGTGGAAGGCTGCTTCTGCCCCGAGGGCACCACCAGCTACGCGCCTGGCTTCGACGTCTGCGTGGACCTGTGTGGTAGGCTGCCTGCCGCGCGGCCTCTGCCCTCCCCTTCCTGGGGCTGAGCCCAGAGCCTGTGGCAGGGGCTCGAGCTCACAGGGCCTGTTTCCTCTCCCTCCTAGGCTGCGTGGGGCCAGACAACGTGCCCAGAGAGGTAGGCCACGCCCTCAGCGCCAGGGCCAGGCCCTCCCACAAGCCCTGCACTTTGGGGGGCGGGATGGGGTGGAATGAAAACCTGGAACCCTCAGAGGCAGAGTAATGAGTCCCTGGAGTCCTGGAAGGTTGAGCAAGCGCGGGGCCCAGCCACCCGCCCCACCCATCCGCCCACTAGCCGCTGGATGCTTGGCTACACCTGCGGCCTGTCTGCCCTGTGGCGTGCGTGTCTCCTGCGCACGGCTGGTTCTTTAGCTCTGCTCTGTGTGAGCCCCGCAGACACACCTGGTGCCTCCAGCACGCGCCAGGCCTGCGGGCCCATGGGAGCAGGTCCCAGCCCTGGTGTGAGTGTCCTCCCCAGAGCCTGCCCCGGGCACCTGGAGGTGGGGAGGGCTCGGCGGGCCACGCGGCGCGGTGCTGTGCCGCGCTGACCCCTAACCCTAACCCTGCAGTACGGGGAGCACTTCCAGTTCGACTGCAAGGACTGCATCTGCCTGGAGGGCGGGAGCGGCATCATCTGCAAGCCCAAGACGTGCCGGCCCGAGCCCCGGCTGGAGTGCGAGGAGGACGGCACCTACCCGTTCACGGAGGTGGACCCCGCCAACACCTGCTGCAACCTCACCTCCTGCAGTAAGGCCCCCGCCGGCAGGGCGCGTGGCAGCTGGGCTCTTGCATGGTCCCAGAGGCGGGGCCTCAGGCGTGTCTGCGGGGTGTGGGTGCTGGGCAGGCGGGGGTTGAGGGGGCCCAGGGCCAGGCCCTGCCCGGGGCCACGTCCGGGGTCAGCGGGCCAGGGGCCGCGCTCACCAGCGTGTCCCCGCCGCCCGCAGAGTGCAACGCCAGCCTGTGCAAGGAGAAGCCCCCTCTGTGCTCACTGGGCTTCCAGGAGAAGAGCAAGATGGTGCCCGGGAGGTGCTGCCCCCTGTACTCGTGTGGTAGGTGGGCCGGGCTGGGCAGGAGTGAGGCCTAGGGTGGGCAGGGCTCCGGCTGGGTGTGAGGGGCAGAGGACGGCTGAAGGGGCTCCTGCCTGGGGGCTCAGGGTCTGCCTGGCGGGCCCCCATGCTGTCCACCGGATGTGCATCCACTCTGGGGTCCGGCAGGACAGTCTGACCCTTGTTCTGGTTCTTTCTCCCAAGAGTCCAAGGACGTGTGTGTGCTGGAGCATGCCGAGTACCAGGTGAGTCCTGCCAGCCGTGGGGAGCGGGGCGGGGGCGCAGATGGGTTTTGAGGGCAGGGTCCTGGGCAGGCTCAGCTGGTGGGGGCCCCCCTCCTGGCGATGGGACAGCGTCTTGGAGGAGGGGAGGCGCCATGTGGGCCTGCCTCACCCACCCTCCCTGTGCCTGAAGCCCGGCTCTCCAGTCTATTCATCCAAGTGCCAGAATTGCGTCTGCACCGACCGCAGGGACAACGCCACGCAGCTCAACATCATCGCCTGCACCCACGTGCCCTGCAACACCACCTGCAGCCCGGTAAGCAGCCCGGTCCCCGCGAGCCGGGCCCGCCCACCCGCACGCCACGGGGCCCTTCCTCGTCCCGCGCCAACGCCCTGCCCCCGGTGTCCCGCAGGGCTTCGAGCTGGTGGACGCCCCCGGGGAGTGCTGCAAGAAGTGCGAGCAGACGCGCTGCGTCATCAGCCGGCCCGGCCAGCAGAGCCTGGTCCTGAAGGTGCGCCCTCCGCCTGAGCCCGGGGCCAAGCTGCGGCCCCCGCCCCCGCCCGCAGGGCCGGGCACGTCCCGCCTCCCGTCAGGACACCTGTCACGGGGTTTCGGGCCCTCTGGGTGGCTTCTCCAAGTCAGGCCACCGCTGTGGGACGTGGGCCATCTGGGGACTGTGGGCCGCGGGTCCCCGGGCCCCTCCTGGTGTCACTGGCTCTGCAGCTCTGGGCCTGTGGGCCCTACTTGGCAAGGTGGTCAGGGAGCTGCCTGGGGGGCTCCCACCAGGCCTCACACAGAACTCCCCCCAACCCTGTCCCGCAGCCCGGAGACGTGAAGAGTGACCCCCTGAACAACTGCACCTTCTTCAGCTGCGTGAAGATACACAACCAGCTCATCTCATCCATCTCCAACATCACCTGCCCTGACTTTGACCCCAGCACCTGCGTCCAGGTGAGCGGGCCCGTCACTCCTGGAGTGGGGCCCCGATGTCTGGGGGGGCCGGGCTCCATCCATGGTAACAGCTGCAGGCTCCACTCTGGGCCCGTTTGCAGGAACTGCCCCTTCCGCTCTCCTGGCAGGGGCGGCATGGTCACCACTGGGGGAGGCCTGGGGTCCCAGCTGTCTCTCCTTCCTCTGGGCCCGTCTGCAGGAACTGCCCCTTCTGCCCTCCTGGCGGGGGTGGTGCGGTTGCCCCTGGGGCCCCAGCTATCTCTGCTTCCCCCTAGGGCTCCATCACGCTCATGCCCAACGGCTGCTGCAGGAAATGTAAGTGCCAGCCCCGGGCGGGCGCTGCCTTTGAGGACATCACCTGGGGTGCCCGGGAAGCCTGAATCCCTTCCAGGAGCCCATGGCAACCCAGCTTGCTTGAGGTCCCTGGAGTGGGTGGCACTTGGGAAGGTGGGAGGAGGCCGTGAGGGAGGCAGGAGGGCCACGGAAGGCAGAGACCCCCTCCCAGCCTCTGCCTCTCTGCCCAGGCATCCCTCTCAATGAGACTCGTGTCCCCTGCGCTGCCATCCCCGTCACGAGGGAGATTTCGCACAATGGCTGCACTGCGTTGGTCTCCATGAACGACTGCTCTGGGTCCTGCGGGACCTTCGCCATGTGAGGCCTGGGCGCCGGGGCCTGGTGGGGGCAGGGTGGGGGAGGCTGTGCCCACCCCAGCGGGCAGCGGACCCTGACCCTGCCTTCCCCCAGGTACTCGGCCGAGGCCCAGGCCCTGGACCACAGGTGCTCCTGCTGCAGAGAGCAGCGCACCAGCCAGCGGGAGGTGGCGCTGCAGTGCCCGGACGGGGGCACGCTCCGCTACACCTACATGCACGTCGACAGCTGCCTGTGCCAGCACACCCTGTGCGAGCTGCCTGCCCAGCGCAGGGCCCGGCGCTCCTCGCCCCTTGGGGTGGCCCCCGGGCGGGGGTGAGGGGAGGGCCCGGCTCCCACCGTCCCGCGTCCCCTTCCCGCTGACCCCCTCAGCTGCCTCGCCTCCTGAGCTGACTTTCTCTCTGCAGATATTTATTTTCTGAGCCTTTGTTCAATTCTTTGCTTTCCAAAATAAACTTGGGCAGAGACGCCGTGCTGGTGTGCTTCAGTAGTGGCTGGGGGCCTGGGTGGGCTGCTGGGTACAGCCCAGGTCTGGCTGCTTCCAAGGGGTGCGTGGGGCCTGGCCACCAGCCTCTGCACACAGGACATGGGGGTGGCTGTACACGGATGCCTGTCCCACCCTTGACGTGCACAAAACCCTCGCTGCGCCTTCAAGATGCTGGAGGCTGCCCCTGCGGGAGGCCCTCCAAGCCTGAATTTGTGAAAAAGGAGCCACTGAGCTGCATTTGCACCTGTTTGTGTGCATGTGAGTGTGTGTTTGCCTGTGTGACCTGTGTGTGAGTACGCACGCATTTGCATATATGCGTGTGAGATGCACTTCCTCCTGGGGGAAACAGAGACAGACCTGGTCCTGAACCACGCCCCACCTGCTGCAAACAATGACAGGAAGTGGCCTTACGGGTCCTCCCGGGCCGCCGTGAAGCATTTGGCAGGGCCGTCAGACCCTTCAGACCAACCTGACGGAGCTCCAGGGGGCTCTGGGGACCTGGGCTGGAGGCAGCCCTGTGTGTGCCCACGTGTTCAGCTGCCCACGCGTGTCTGTGTGTGTCCAGTGCCCACGTGTGCCCACGTGTCCACCTGCCCATGTATGTTGTGTGTCCGTCTGCCCACGTGTGTCATGCGTCCACTCGCTTGTATGTGTCCACCCTCCCGCATGTGTTGGGGAGCTGCGTTGTGAGCTGGCCGAGCCGCCAGAGTGGGAATTCTAGGGAGGGACCATCTGATTCTTTGTGGCCGAGGGCAAGGCTGGTGGCCAGGGACCCTGAGGTTGGGAGGCAGCTGGGTGCCTGGGTGCCTGGGCTGAAGACCCTTGAGCACAGTACCACCGGTGGGCATTGTTGGAGGCCTAAGAGGAGGGTGCTGACCCCCTGGTACGGCCCCTAGTACCCTTTACCCCAGACACCTGTCTGCCACATTAACGCCTGAATGATGGATGGGCGCTGGGAGAAGCTGCTCTGGGGCCAGCAGGCTTGCCCAGGGCAGACCAGGCCCCCCTCCCATCCACTGCCCTCTCCTAGGCCGCCCGGCTCCCTCCCGGCCCACCCCCCATGGACACCAGGTCAGGACTCCACAGCAGCAGCCCCAGCCCGGGTCCTGGCTCCCAGTGACCCCAGGGGCTCACATGGCTGCTGGCCCTGCTGAGATTTCGCACAATGGCTGCACTGCGTTGGTCTCCATGAACGACTGCTCTGGGTCCTGCGGGACCTTCGCCATGTGAGGCCTGGGCGCCGGGGCCTGGTGGGGGCAGGGTGGGGGAGGCTGTGCCCACCCCAGCGGGCAGCGGACCCTGACCCTGCCTTCCCCCAGGTACTCGGCCGAGGCCCAGGCCCTGGACCACAGGTGCTCCTGCTGCAGAGAGCAGCGCACCAGCCAGCGGGAGGTGGCGCTGCAGTGCCCGGACGGGGGCACGCTCCGCTACACCTACATGCACGTCGACAGCTGCCTGTGCCAGCACACCCTGTGCGAGCTGCCTGCCCAGCGCAGGGCCCGGCGCTCCTCGCCCCTTGGGGTGGCCCCCGGGCGGGGGTGAGGGGAGGGCCCGGCTCCCACCGTCCCGCGTCCCCTTCCCGCTGACCCCCTCAGCTGCCTCGCCTCCTGAGCTGACTTTCTCTCTGCAGATATTTATTTTCTGAGCCTTTGTTCAATTCTTTGCTTTCCAAAATAAACTTGGGCAGAGACGCCGTGCTGGTGTGCTTCAGTAGTGGCTGGGGGCCTGGGTGGGCTGCTGGGTACAGCCCAGGTCTGGCTGCTTCCAAGGGGTGCGTGGGGCCTGGCCACCAGCCTCTGCACACAGGACATGGGGGTGGCTGTACACGGATGCCTGTCCCACCCTTGACGTGCACAAAACCCTCGCTGCGCCTTCAAGATGCTGGAGGCTGCCCCTGCAGGAGGCCCTCCAAGCCTGAATTTGTGAAAAAGGAGCCACTGAGCTGCATTTGCACCTGTTTGTGTGCATGTGAGTGTGTGTTTGCCTGTGTGACCTGTGTGTGAGTACGCACGCATTTGCATATATGCGTGTGAGATGCACTTCCTCCTGGGGGAAACAGAGACAGACCTGGTCCTGAACCACGCCCCACCTGCTGCAAACAATGACAGGAAGTGGCCTTACGGGTCCTCCCGGGCCGCCGTGAAGCATTTGGCAGGGCCGTCAGACCCTTCAGACCAACCTGACGGAGCTCCAGGGGGCTCTGGGGACCTGGGCTGGAGGCAGCCCTGTGTGTGCCCACGTGTTCAGCTGCCCACGCGTGTCTGTGTGTGTCCAGTGCCCACGTGTGCCCACGTGTCCACCTGCCCATGTATGTTGTGTGTCCGTCTGCCCACGTGTGTCATGCGTCCACTCGCTTGTATGTGTCCACCCTCCCGCATGTGTTGGGGAGCTGCGTTGTGAGCTGGCCGAGCCGCCAGAGTGGGAATTCTAGGGAGGGACCATCTGATTCTTTGTAGCCGAGGGCAAGGCTGGTGGCCAGGGACCCTGAGGTTGGGAGGCAGCTGGGTGCCTGGGTGCCTGGGCTGAAGACCCTTGAGCACAGTACCACCGGTGGGCATTGTTGGAGGCCTAAGAGGAGGGTGCTGACCCCCTGGTACGGCCCCTAGTACCCTTTACCCCAGACACCTGTCTGCCACATTAACGCCTGAATGATGGATGGGCGCTGGGAGAAGCTGCTCTGGGGCCAGCAGGCTTGCCCAGGGCAGACCAGGCCCCCCTCCCATCCACTGCCCTCTCCTAGGCCGCCCGGCTCCCTCCCGGCCCACCCCCCATGGACACCAGGTCAGGACTCCACAGCAGCAGCCCCAGCCCGGGTCCTGGCTCCCAGTGACCCCAGGGGCTCACATGGCTGCTGGCCCTGCCCTGTGGACTCCTGGGCAGTCAGTGGGCCTGGGTTGGCCTTGGAGCTACCACGTTCCTCCCTGGAGCAGAAGTTTGCTAAGGCAATGGGGGCTGCCCACCCAGCTGCATGGCCACGAGGGGGTTCCGGGAGCCTCAGAACCAGCCCTGCACCTACCTCAGGCTCTGAGCTCTTCCTGGGCCTGGCCTGGCCGTGGGGCCGTGAGCTCTGGAGGTGGATGCTAGCCCCACCTGGCAGCGCCAGCCCCGGGGCCTGCGGGACAGGAGTCGGTGGCAGGAGCTGCGGCCTGAGAGGCCGGTGTGGGGGCCTCAGGCTCTGCCCAGTGTCCGCCTCTTGGGCCCCCTGAGAAGTGGGGGCTCCCAGGTGACTGGGCAGGGGTGGGCTGCACTTCCGGACCCGCTGGTTTAAGCCCAACAGCCCTGGCTTGTCTCTTCCGGACACATGGCTTTCATGAGGTTTTGTTTGGAAGGAGGTGTTTGACGACCATCAGCAGCCCCAGGCCCGGAGGAGTCAGGGGCCGCCTCCCGCCCCACCCACGCTGGGCAAATGGACCAGAGAAGGGCTGAGCCTGTGCACGCACGCCTCGGAGACCCCAGGGTCCCCCTGCACTCCAGCGGGGGCAGGGAGGTGGGAGGTGGTGGGTGCTAAGTCACTTCAGTCGTGTCTGATTCTGTGACTCTGGAGTGTAGCCCTCCAGGCCCCTCCAGGCTCCTCTGTCCACGGACTTTCCCGGGCAGGAATCCTGCAGTGTGTGGCCATGCCCTCCTCCAGGGGATCTTCTCTACGTAGGGGCTGAACCCACACCTCTCACGTCTCCTGTGTTGGCGGGTGGCTTCTTTACTGTTCGCACCACCTGAGGAGCCCGGGGGTGGCATCAGCTCATCACCTTGCTTCTCTCAGGTCATCTGTTTCTGCCCCACCCCCATTTTTTGGTGAGGGCTCTGAGGGCCTGTTGTCCGCCGGACACCTGCACAGTGGGCAGCGACCCTGCCCCTCTGCTCTGGGGGCAACTGCCTTGGCCCACCCACCAGGCTCTCGAGCAGAGCTGTGATGGGAAAGGCATGAGATGGTAGATGTTCCCCACTGCCTGGGGGGCCCAGCACGATGCCTTTGGTAAATGGGGGCTTCCCGGCAAGAGCTCTGGGGAACAGGTTCCCTCCCCACCAAAGCCCATGCAAATGGCCCACCCAGGTCACAGACATGTAAGAGGGGTGTTGTTCAATTGCTCAGTCATGTCTGACTCTTTGTGACCGCATGGACTGCAGCACACCGGGCTTGCCTGTCCTTCACCATCTCCTGGAGCTTGCTCAAACTCATGTCCATTGAATCAGTGATGCCATCCAGCCAGCTCATCCTCTGTCGTCCCCTTCTCCTCCTGCTCTCAGTCTTTCCCAGAACCAGAGTCTTTTCCAATAAGTCGACTCTTCACACAGGTGGCCAAAGTATTGGAGTTTCAGCTTTAGCATCAGTCCTTCCAATGAATATTAAAGACTGATTTCCTTTAGGATTGGCTGATTGGATCTCCTTGCAGTCCAAGAGACTTTCAAGAGTCTTCTCCACAGCCACAGTTCAAAAGCATCAATTCTTTTGTGCTCAACCTTCTTTATGGTCCAGCTCTCACATCTGTACATGACTGCTGGAGAAACCATAGCTTTGACTATATGCACGTTTGTTGGCAAAATGATGTCTCTGCTTTTTAATATACTGTCTAGGTTGGTCATAGCTTTTCTTCCAAGGAGCAAGCATCTTTTAAATTTCATGGCTGCAGTCAGTGTCCACAGTGATTTTAGAGCCCAAGAAAATAAAGTCTGTCTCTGTTTCCATTTTCTCCCCATCTATTTGCCATGAAGTGATGGGACTGGATGCCATGATCTTTGTTTTTTGAATGTTGAGTTTTAATCCAGCTTTTTCACTCTCCTCTTTCACCTTTTTCAAGAGGCTCTTTAGTTCCTCTTTGCTTTCTGCCATTATGGTGGTGTCATCTGCATATCTGAGGTTATTGATATCTCCTGGAAATCTTGATTCCAGCTTGTGATTCATCCAGCTCAGCATTTCATATGATACACTCTACATATAAGTTAAATAAGCAGGGTTACGATATACAGCCTTGAGGTACCCTTTTTGAACCAGTCTGTTGTTCCATGTCCGATTCTAACTGTTGCTTCTTTACCTGCATACAAGTTTCTCAGGAGACAGGTAAGGTGGTCCAGTGTTCTCATCTCTTGAAGAATTTTCCACAGTTTGCTGTGATCTGCACAAGCAAAGGCTTTTGTGTAGTCAATGAAGCAGAAGTAGATGTTTTTCTGGAATTTCCTTGCTTTTTCTAGGATCCAATGGATGCTGGCAATTTGATCTCTGGTTCCTCTGCCTTTTCTAAATCCACCTTCTACATCTTGAATTTCTCAGTTCATGTACTGTTGAAGCCTAGCTTGAAGGATTTTGAGCATTACCTTGCTAGCATGTAAAATGAGTGTAAAGAGTTAAATGTGCAGTAGTTTGAACATACTTTGCATTGCCCTTATTTGGGATTGGAATGAAAACCGACTTTTTCCAATCCTGTAGCCATTGCTGAGTTTTCCAAATTTGCTAGTATATTGAGTGCAGCACTTTAACAGCATCATCTTTTAGAATTTGAAATAGCTCAGCTGTATTTCCATCACCTCCACTAGCTTTGTTTGTAGTAATGCATCCTAAGGAATCAAGATTGCTGCAAGAAATATCAACAACCTCAGATACGCAGGTGATACCATCCTATGGCAGAAAGCGAAGAGGAACTAAAAGAGCCTCTTGATTAGGGTGAAGGAGAGTGAAAAGCTGCCTTAAAACTCAACATTCAAAAAACTAAAATTATAGCATCTGGTCCCATTACTTCATGGCAAATAGATGAGGAAAAAGTGGAAACAGTGACAGATTTTATTTTCTTGGGCTCCAAAATCACTGTGGATGGTGACTACAGCCATGAAATTAAAAGACACTTGCTCCTTGGAAGAAAAGCTATGACCAACCCAGACAGAATACTAAAAAGAAGGACCATCACTTTGCCGACCAAGGCCTGCACAGTCAGGGCTGTGGTTTTTCACAGTCGTGTGTGGATGTGAGAGCTCGACCATAAAGAAGGCTGAGTGCTGGAGAATTGATGCTTTTGAACTGTGGTGTTCGAGAAGACCCTTGAGAGTCCCTTGGACTTCAAGGAGATCTGACCAGTCCATCCTAAAGGAGATCAACCCTGAATATTCACTAGAAGACTGATACTGAAGCTGAAGCTGCAATATTTTGGCCACCTGATGCGAAGAACTGACACATTGGAAAAGACCCTGACGCTGGGAAAGATTGAAGGTGGGAGGAGAAGGGGACGACAGAGGATGAGCTGGTTGGATGGCATCAGCGACGCGATGGACGTGAGTTGAGCAAACTCCGGGAGTTGGTGAAGGACAGAGGAGCCTGGCCTGCTGCAGTCCAGTGGGTTTCAAAAAGGAGGACACAGCCTGGCAACTGAACAGTAGGACCAGAAGGGAATATTGCTCATTTGTTAAGGGCTATTGATCACAAAGGACAGCAAACATCAGGTTTAGTGCTGGGGCTTTAGAATCACTCCATGGAAGGCCTGGTGAGTGTGTCCTGCACCGTCCAGCACGCCCCTAGGGCCCTGGCAGGGGCACCGGGAGCACGTGGCCGGGGGCCCAGGTCTCAGCTAAGGGCGAGGGCGAGAGGAGCCGCCAGGCCAGGCTGGAGTGGCCCTGAGCCCCTCATCTCCCGTGTGGTCAGTCCCACTCTGGACCCAGCTGGCCGAGCTGAGCCCACAGCCTGTGACCAGGAGGGCAGAGCAGGGACCCAGGGGCATGACCCGGCCCTGAGAGCCTGGAGGCGCCAGTGGACCCTCGGGACTTTGCTCATGGGGTCAAATCAGATCCCGTCTCTTTAAGGCTCTGCTGGCCACAGCCCCCCACTGCCCTCCTCCCCCCTCCCCCTGCTGGTCCTGGAGAGAAGCTCAGCATTTCCTCCCTGGGCAGAGGGTCCACGTTCCCCCTTTGTCCTTGCAGGTCGTCTCGGGCTGAGCTGTGTCCCCAGTTCATAAACAGGAATCCTGACCCCAGCCCCCAGCTGTGAATATTTGGAGATAAGCCTTTAAAGATGGGCGAACGTAAAATGGGGGCTGCCCTGGTGTCTCAGCGGCAGAGAACATGCCTGCCGATGCAGGAGACCCAGGTTCGATCCCTGGGTTGGGCAGATCCTCTCGAGAAAAGAATGACAACCCACTTCAGTATTCTTGCCAGGGAAATGCCACGGACGGTGGAACCTGGTGGGCTACAGTCCATGGTGTCGCAAGAGTCGAAGAAACGACTGAGCGACTAACGGAGCAAGGCAGAAGGTAAAGTGAGGTCGCCAGAGTGGACCCCGGCCTCACAGGACGGACGTCCTTATAAGGAGGTCAGGACACAGACACACAGAGGAGTGGCCGCGTGAGCACGCAGAGAGGAGTCGGCCATCTGCACGCCCGGGAGAGAGGCCGCAGGAGGACAGCCCTGCCCCCACCTGGGTCTGGGTTTCCAGCCTCCAGGACTGGAGACAGTCAGTCACCCTGGGAAACAGCCTCCAGGGGGAGCAGACAGGGTACTCAGGGGGCCATGGGCTTTGGGGCCATCGCCTGTTGGCGTTCCCACTGAAAGCCCACCCCCTGCACGGCTGGGGGGTGTGACCAGGCGCGTGCCAGGGGCTCAGAGATCCCAGCCCAGGGTAAAGCAGCTCTGAACAGGGACAGTCTTGACGGGGGTTGGGTTGAATATCACTTCATCTGACAGACATCTAAGCCAGCCGAGATGGGCCAGCAGCCTTGGGGGTCACGCCGCTGTGTACGCAGCACCCCACCAAGCTGACCCGCAAGACTCAGGCTGGGCTGCTGGGAGATGGGGCAGTGGGGGTGAGGCCGGGGCTGCCCCAGGTCCCCTCCCCACCCTCCCAGCCTGGTCCTGCAGCAGAAAGCACCTGCCCTGCTCCTCGGGAGCACTTCCAAGCCCTGAATCCCCCTCTTCCGGAGTTGGGATGCTGTCCGCCAGCCGCTGAGCCAGGCCCCATGACCACCAGCCTCATGCGTTCTTTCTGCCTCATGACTGCACCCTCTGTAGCCAGGCTGCCTCCTCCTGGTGGGGCGTTGGGGGCGGCGGTGGGGGGGAGTGTTGTAGGGCATTTTCCAGGCCCAACCCCCTTGGGGTCCGCAGGCCCATATAACGAGGCCCCAGGGGGATTGGGGGCTTCACTGCCTGGCGTCGCAGGTGCCCCCTGCAGTGGCCTGGGGCCTGCAGTGTCCTGCCTGCTCAGGCTTCCCGGCGCTCCCAGAGTCTCCAGGGCAGCGAGCGATCTGCGCATCTTCCCTCTTCCTGCTCGGACGTGGGCTCCAGCTCCAGCTGCAGGGTGGGCTGTGGGCCGAGACTCCCGCAACCCTCTGTGGCCCCTGTGCCCGGCCAGACCCTTCCCTGGGGGCCTGGATGCCACCCTTGTGTGGCCTCGGCCCCCTGGCGCCCACCCCCCAGCGCTGCCTGAACTGCCTCCGTTACAGTCCGCAGAGTCGGCCCTGCCTCTGCCTGAAGACGGGACTCCACACAGAGAGCCGGGAGGTGGGGCAGCGTGCCCCCTCCTTAGCGCTGGCTTTTAAGACCTTTCCTGCAAACTGGTCTCGGGTCTCCGGGGTGGGGGGGTGCAGCGTCCTCTAAGGATGCCAGCGCCCACAGCAGCCTCCTGTCTGAAATCTGGGCTCACACAAGACCAGCGCTCAAACAGCAGCTCTTGGCCAAACCACAGGCATCTCAGTCCTTTGGCCTCTTGGCACGAGGTGGGCTGAGCCCCAGGCCACGGAAGTTTACCCAGGGATGGGGAGGTCTCCTGCCTTCCCCTCCGGCAGGAAGCGTTGGCACAGTTCACTGATTAACTGGTCAAAGCTCCCAGCAGGGCTGGGTGCCGGCTGCACCTTTGAACCGGAGGGCCAGTACGCAGTTTGATGGGGGACAGCTGTCCCTTCTGGCGCTTCCCCAGAGGCCAGCCAGGCCTGGAGCCCACCAGAGACCTAGGTCACTGCAGACATGGGGACCAGGGGTGGTCGTGGGCAAGGTGAGTGGCCCGCTGGCCACGAAGCCCGCATGTCTGGAGTCTGATGGTGGCTCAGATGGTTGAGCTCTTCCTTCTATTTGGCAGAGGTGTTTGGCAGCGAGCGCTCCCGGGGTGTCACCCCCGCCCCTGCTCTGGCATCTCAGCATCCACACGTCTGCGGGAACTCTTCCAGGACCGGCAAGCCTGAGGGTTGTTTGGCGCCCTCGAGCTGGAGCAATAATTGGCCTAAATATCAGATGAAATTCAGACTTCTTCAAGCATTTAAATAACTGACTTGTTGGAAAAGACCCCGGTTGGGAAAGATGGAAGGTGGAAGGAGAAGAGGCCAATAGAGGATGAGGAGTTTGGATGACATCACTGACTCAGTGAACTTGGGCAGACTCAGCGACGGCGCGGGACGGCAGGGGGCCTGGCATGCCATAGCCCATGGGGTCACAAAGAGTCGGACACGACTTGGCGACTAAAAGGAACAGCCACAACTCCTCGGTCCCGTGACCGGTGGGCGTGGAGCTGCCCAAGCGGGCCCTGCTGTCTTCTCCCCTGCCTCTCTATAATTGAGTGTGATGGGGGCTTGGTAATGAGAGGCCTGAGGAATCTGCCCCCCCACTAAAAGGTCCAGAGCCCCTCCAGCACTCTGCTAGGGCCTTCTGGTTTCCCTCACCATCTCCCCTGTTTTTATGATTCACACTGAGAGACATAAGGAAGAACCCTTTGAACTTGAGATCTGTGCGTGTTGTGTCAGAAACTCGCTCTCTTTATTACTGGCCGGAGCTGTGCTGCCGTTGACCAGGACTGCTTGTTCCTCCTGCTGAGGTGGCCTCAGGTCACTGCAGTGCCGTGGGCGAACTATGTCCCGCCACATCCACGTGTTGGCCTCTGAACTCCGACTGCCTCCCAATGTGACCTTATTTGGAGATCAGGTCTTTTCAGAGATGACAGAGGTGACATGAGGTCATTGGCTGGGCCCTATTCCTGTGCGATTATTGTTTATAAAAGGGGGAAATGTGGAGACGGACACACACCAGGGAGGCCGGACGCCACGGGAAGGTGAAAGCAGAGGTCGGGGTGATGCTTCCACATGCCGAGGATGCTGAGGATGCCGAAGACCGGAGCAGAGGGCGAGAGCGTGCCACTCCTCCCTTTAGAGCCTTGGGGGGCAGCCCTGCAGGCCCTCGACCTGGGACGTCCGAACTTCCGCTGATCAAGCCGCCCGTGTGGGGTCCTGCCTGCCTGGGTGCGGCCGTCAGTTCTGGGCGACTGGATAGACAATCACCCGCAGGGTGTTCTGGGCGACTGTGGATAGACAATCACCTGCAGGGTGTTCTGGGCGACTGTGGATAGACAATCACCCGCAGGGTGTTCTGGGTGAATGTGGATAGACAATCACCTGCAGGGTGTTCTGGGCGACTGTGGATAGACAATCACCCGCAGGGTGTTCTGGGTGAATGTGGATAGACAATCACCTGCAGGGTGTTCTGGGCGACTGTGGATAGACAATCACCCGCAGGGTGTTCTGGGTGAATGTGGATAGACAATCACCTGCAGGGTGTTCTGGGCGACTGTGGATAGACAATCACCCGCAGGGTGTTCTGGGTGAATGTGGATAGACAATCACCTGCAGGGTGTTCTGGGCGACTGTGGATAGACAATCACCCGCAGGGTGTTCTGGGTGAATGTGGATAGACAATCACCTGCAGGGTGTTCTGGGCGACTGTGGATAGACAATCACCCGCAGGGTGTTCTGGGTGAATGTGGATAGACAATCACCTGCAGGGTGTTCTGGGCGACTGTGGATAGACAATCACCCGCAGGGTGTTCTGGGTGAATGTGGATAGACAATCACCTGCAGGGTGTTCTGGGCGACTGTGGATAGACAATCACCCGCAGGGTGTTCTGGGTGAATGTGGATAGACAATCACCTGCAGGGTGTTCTGGGCGACTGTGGATAGACAATCACCCGCAGGGTGTTCTGGGTGAATGTGGATAGACAATCACCTGCAGGGTGTTCTGGGCGACTGTGGATAGACAATCACCCGCAGGGTGTTCTGGGTGAATGTGGATAGACAATCACCTGCAGGGTGTTCTGGGCGACTGTGGATAGACAATCACCCGCAGGGTGTTCTGGGTGAATGTGGATAGACAATCACCTGCAGGGTGTTCTGGGCGACTGTGGATAGACAATCACCCGCAGGGTGTTCTGGGTGAATGTGGATAGACAATCACCTGCAGGGTGTTCTGGGCGACTGTGGATAGACAATCACCCGCAGGGTGTTCTGGGTGAATGTGGATAGACAATCACCTGCAGGGTGTTCTGGGTGACTGTGGATAGACAATCACCTGCAGGGTGTTCTGGGTGACTGTGGGTAGACAATCACCCCACAAGGGTGTTCTGGGCGACTGTGGATAGACAATCACCCGCAGGGTGTTCTGGGTGAATGTGGATAGACAATCACCTGCAGGGTGTTCTGGGCGACTGTGGATAGACAATCACCCGCAGGGTGTTCTGGGTGAATGTGGATAGACAATCACCTGCAGGGTGTTCTGGGCGACTGTGGATAGACAATCACCCGCAGGGTGTTCTGGGTGAATGTGGATAGACAATCACCTGCAGGGTGTTCTGGGCGACTGTGGATAGACAATCACCCGCAGGGTGTTCTGGGTGAATGTGGATAGACAATCACCTGCAGGGTGTTCTGGGCGACTGTGGATAGACAATCACCCGCAGGGTGTTCTGGGTGAATGTGGATAGACAATCACCTGCAGGGTGTTCTGGGCGACTGTGGATAGACAATCACCCGCAGGGTGTTCTGGGTGAATGTGGATAGACAATCACCTGCAGGGTGTTCTGGGCGACTGTGGATAGACAATCACCCGCAGGGTGTTCTGGGTGACTGTGGATAGACAATCACCTGCAGGGTGTTCTGGGTGACTGTGGATAGACAATCACCCGCAGGGTGTTCTGGGTGACTGTGGATAGACAATCACCTGCAGGGTGTTCTGGGTGACTGTGGGTAGACAATCACCCCACAAGGGTGTTCTGGGTGACTGTGGATAGACAATCACCCCACAGGGTGTTCTGGGAGACTGTGAATAGGCAATCACCTGCAGGGTGTTCTGGGCAGCTGTGGATAGATAATCACTCTGCAGGATATTCTGGGTGACTGTGGATAGATAATCATCCCACAAGGGTGTTCTGGATGACTGGGAATAGACAATCACCCTGCAGGGTGGTCGGTGGTGCAGCCCCCACCTCTCTTGGAAGGGCTCAGATTCCCCAGTGGCCCAGGGCAGCCTCTGAGCCTGGGGGGCTCTACCAGGTCTGCGCAGGGCGGGCACTGGGGGCAGTACTTCCATCTCCACCTGTAGCCCTTCTGGAAGTTCCTTTAGTCCTGGCGCGTCACTCAGTTGTGCCCAGGTGTTGAGGTTTCCATTTCTCTCAGTGTGTTGCCCCTGAATCCCTTTCTTCTGAGGACTTTCACTTTTTACTGTGGGAAAATGTTCCATTATTACTTTAACACTTTCCTTCTCCATTGAAATTTTAAAACTTTTTATCTGTGGTAAGAAACACATCAGATAGAATTTGCCATGTCAGTCATTTCCAGGTGCACAGCTCGGGACACTGAGACATTCCCTTGGCTGTGTTACCTTCCCCACCATCATCCCCAGAACCTGTTCATCTACCCAAACAGATACTCTGTCCCCACTGACACTCACTCCCCTGCCCCATGGCCCCCACCCCTGGCCCTACGTCCACTTCCTGTGTCTATGGAGGAGACCCCTCCAGGGACCTCCTCTGGGGGGAGTCCGACAGCACCCGTCCTTCTGTGCCTGGATTATGGAGGAGACCCCTCCAGGGACCCCCTCTGGGGGGAGCCCAACAGCACCCGTCCCTCTGTGCCTGGATGATGGAGGAGACCCCTCCAGGGACCTCCTCTGGGGAAAAGTCCGACAGCACCCGTCCTTCTGTGCCTGGATTGCTTCTGAGCATCGCGTCCTTGAGGGTCATCCATGCTGCAGCCTGTGCCTGGGTTTCCTTCCCCTTTAAGGCTGAGCAACATCCACCGATGGACAGACTGCATTCCGCGTGTCCATCCCCTCACCCGTCGATGGGCACTCGGGCTGCCCACCTGGGCTGCTGTGAACACTAGTGCACAGCCCTTGGCGCCTGCTGTTGGTTGCCTGGGGGCCCTCCAGGTCTCTCGAGGAGAAAAAGGGCTGAGCCCAGGCCCTCAGACTCACCCTGACGTGTCCCCCTGGACCAGATCCTCTTGGTCGGACCTTCCCCAGGATGCTCTGGGGGAGGCGCATGTGCAGGCTTGACTCTCCAGCCAGGAGCTCAGAGTAGGACGCAGGGAGGAGGGATTCTGGGTGGGCTGGTCCATGGCCCTGCCCGGCTATTGCCATTACAGTACCCATCGTTCCCCCCAACCATTCACTGCTGCCAACCTCTGACCTCTGACCCCAGAGCCTAGGAGCCTGTTTTGGGCTGAGACCAGAGAGTGGCCAGAAGGCCTCATCCGGCCTGCCCACCGGGCCACCTGGCCACCCAGCCACCTGCCCGCCTGGCCACCCAGCCAGCAAGGCAGCCTCCACTCTCCTGCTCAGCACCTCTGTGTCTGTCTCTCTCTCCCCATCTCTGTCTGTGTCTCTCTCCTTCTCTCTGTCTCTCAGACCATTCCCCACTCTGGGTGCTGATCAGTAACTGCGTCAATAGATAGGACTTAATTAAAACCCCATAAATCTCAAAACTAAATAAAGCAGCTGGGCCAGCCCTGTGTGCAAACAAGAAGCATCCGTGTGGCCTCCACTCCACTGCTGGGGAGGGCAGGACAGCCCCCAGCCTCCGGCACTTTCCTGCCAAACCCGCAGACACCTCCGGCTCTGAGGCTTCGAGGCGGAAGGAGGCTGCATCTGTGCTGGGATTCTCACAGAGGAGGGGCCGCCCCAAGGCCGAGAGAGCCCCGAGAGTGGGTGGGGGTTGCCCAGCATACCCGGGGCTCCATGCAGATCCATTCCAGGCCTCCCTGCCTCCCGCAGGCCCCCGGCACCAGGCTCTGTCCTCGAGGGT
>SJXP01002895.1:125228-149895 GCA_006408505.1 Damaliscus lunatus | reverse complement strand
CCCTGGGGGTTACAGGAGGGAGGGGCAGAGGGCCGGGGGTGCAGGCTCACAGCCGCCGGGGCCTCCCCATCCTCCAGGCTGAGCCTCGTCTTCGCTCCCAGAACATCAGGTTCTGGGTCTGCCCCCAGGACCCCTGCCAGCTCCCAGCTCTGTGTCCACTTCATGAAGGCCCAGCCTGCATCCGAGCCTCCCTGCATGCCCCTGCACGATGCCCTTCCCTGCCCCGAGCCCGTCCTCACCCCACCTGCCCCTCGGCCACAGGTGGGCAGCCGGTCCGAGGTCAAGCTCCCAGGCCAGGCCCTCCAGCTGGCCCTGGACCTGCGTATGCGTCCTGGGAGCTGCAGCCCCGAGGCGCTCTGGGCAGGGGGCCTGGGCCCCGCTCTGGCCCAGAGCCAGGGGGTGTCTCCAGCCAGAGAGGAAGGCAAACACCCCTTTGTCTGCAGCCTCGGCTTCTGCTTGAGGGTCTCAGGGGACAAAAGCCAGGTGGGCCGAGGAGCCTGCAGGCTGTCTAGACGGCCCCACCCGCGGGGGAGGACAGGGAGCACAGGTGTGGTGGCCGGGAGCCTGTGGAGGGGCCGGAGCCGGGGCACGGAGCCCGGCCGTGGTCCTGCCCTGCTGCCCTTCTCCTGCCCCCGCTTGGCCCTCTGCGAGGTCACCTCCTCCAGGAAGCCGGCACGATGTGGCTTCCCTCCTGTCTCCCCCACTGGCCTCAGAGCCCCTCCAGCGGGCCTGTGATGGGGGAGCCGCCTGTGAGACTTGATCTAAGGGGCCAGCCAGGGGGTGACATCCTGCTGTGGTCCAGTGTTGCCCAGCCACTGGCCATCGAGACCCCCCGTCCTGGGAACCGGTGGGCTTCATGCCTGCTTCCGACCGTCGCCCCTCACAGGCCCCCACTTCCTCTCTGCATCCCAGCCCCCGGCAGCTCGTTGCCAGCCTCCATCCTCAGCAAGCGGCATCCTCCCGGCCCCGTGCAAGCGTTCTGCACCCAGGTGTGTGCGCTGTTGGAAACGCCCTGCGGCCTCTGGGCAGGCCCCCCTTCTTGGAGCACCGCTCCCCTGGCCTCCTGTCCATCATCTCTAGACCTGCTGGAGACCCGGTCATCACCACCCCATTCTTACTCCATCAGCCCTGCCGGGCCATTTTCTCCTGGCACCCAGCCTTCTCATGTGCTCACAGCTCTCTGCTTATTCAGGATTACTTTACTGCCCTGGGCAATAAAGATGCAGAAATAGGAACATCTCTAGCAATACTCTTGGCCCAGGGCTCTATCCTCTACCACAGCGTGGGGCAATGCCCGGGAACCCAGGTCCCGCAGCGACGGCGCCACACACAAAGCCCCAGCTTAGTCCACAACGGACGTGCCTGCTGCGTGGGCCCAAGTTAGAGCCTGGCGAGTTTGAACCTCGGATTTTAACAAACTGACTGATACACTAACCAATCACTGGGCCCCTGGATGAGGAGAATGCAGGATCCGCTCCACAGAAAGTGCCAGAGGCCTGGAGAAGTTACTTCATAGCAGGCAAACCACAAGCAAATAAAACCAACTGAAGCGGAGCCCTCAAAAAGAGGCATTCGCTAGTACGAAAGAAAGGTTTCTGCTGAGAGACAGAGGAGATGTACTAGTTTTGTAAGAAAAAAAAACACAGCAGAGAAGTAAAGTGTGCTTCAGAAAGTATCTATTAATTCAAGGAACTACTGACTGAAACAAGCAGTGAAAGATGGAGTATGAGAGATGGCTGCTAAGTGCCCCCCAAGATCAGGTGACCCGCCAAAAAGTTAACTCCCTGCTGACCCAGAACAGAGCCTTCTCCTGAGGACGAGGACAGGACCTAGAACCTTGGCATGCGTCCTGCACAAGCATCCTGTGTGCAGTAAAAGCCCCTGGGGGGTAAAGAGAAGGGGCAGCCGAGGATGAGACAGTCAGACAGCATCACCAGCTCAGTGGCCTCGAACCTGAGCAAACTCCAGGAGGTAGTGGAGGACAGGGAAGCCTGGCGTGCTGTGTGCCAGGGGCCAAAGGGCCGGACACGACCGAGCAACTAAGCTGCCACCAGCATCCCCACCGAAGGGCCACAGGGACCGCGAGAATAGTGCCAGGCTATCCAGCAAGTCTCAACAGACTTTCGAGAATTGATATCATCCAAGTATGTTCTCTCACTAAAATATAAATTCACTAAAACCCAGTAACAATAGTTGGTAAGAACACCCTTAAATGTTTGAAAGTCAAGCAGCCTCATGAGTTCTAAATAGCCTATGGATTGAAGGTGGCCCAATAAGAATGACAGCTGATTTCTCCTTGGAAATAACAGTGGCTAGAAGATGATAGAAGAGCATCCTTCTAGAGCAACAGCCAACCACAAGTGGAGTTGAGATGAACAGGAGCAGAGCGCCAGAAGCACCAAATAGAAGGCAAACACAGATGAAAGAAATTTCAATTTTCTTAGTTTCTCTTAAAGAACTATTAACTGTTTAAAGCAAAAAAAGAAGATCTTGACTGTGGTCCAATGGTTAAGAATCCTTCTGCCAAGGCTGAGGATGTGGGTTCAAGCCCCAGTCTGAGCAGACTCTACATGCTGTGGAGCAGCTAAGCCCATGCATCCCAACCGCAGAGCCCGTGCACCCTAGAGCCAGCGCTCTGCAACAAGAGGAGGCAGCGCGGCGAGAAGCCCTCAGACCACAGCGAGGAGCGGCCCCTGCTCACCAAAGCCAGAGCAAGCCTGTGCAGCAGTGCAGACCCAGAGCCGACAAGAGCAAGCAAATCAGGGAGCGAGATGAAACACCGGCCATGAGAGCAAGCAGCACATAGGACACGAATAGCGCCGCCCACGGGGGAGAAATGGAACCAGAATGTTCTAAAGTCCTCACGGTTCAGCCATTTCCCAACAAAACCTTTCCTCAAGCCCTGAGAACCACAATGTCAATTTCCAAAGGAAAATATTTGTTTCAACTGTAAGTTTCTAGGGCAGACATTGAAGCCCAAATTCACATTTTTGTTTATGACACGCATCAGAGCAATGTTCTCACACACAAAAGAAATAAAGTTCTTACACCTCACATTGAGCTGTATGATGTTGATTCAAAATAGATTCTGATAAGTTAAGGATGATACTATAACATTTTAAAAAGCCACTAGAAATATAAATGTAGACAGGTGAAAAGACAACGTGTGTGTGCGCGCACTCAGTCGTGCCCAACTCTTTGTGGCCCCACGGACTCCTGCCAGGCTCATGCTATGGGCCCCCTGGACTCCTGCCAGGCTCCTCTGTCTATGGAATTTTCTAGGCATGAATTCTGGGCAGGATTGTCATTTCCTCCTCCAGGGGTTCTTTCTGACCCAGGGATTCAGTCTGCGTCTTTTATCTCCTGCACTGGCAGGCAGATTCTTTACCACCACACCACCTGGGAAGCCCAAAGTCGATAGAGGCATTCAGATTACATATTGAAAAATACTTAACCAACTATACCAATTGTTGGCAAGAATGTGGAATAAGTGTCCAACTCTTTGTGACCCCATCTCCTCCATCGATGGGATTCTCCAGACAAGAATTCCGGAGTGGGTTTCTATGCCCTCCTCCGGGGGGTCTTCCCAACCCAGGGGCTGATTGTAGAGTGGAACAAACAACTCTTTTGGAGGTGGAGGAAACGTCATATCTGGATTGCAGTGGTGGTTTTGTGAGTGTAAACGTTTGTTAAAACTCATTGACTAACAGCTTGAAATGGATTAATCTTATGGTGTGTGAATTATATCTCAATAAAGTTTACTTTAAAAGAAGAAAAAAAATTAATTGAAAGGAAATCAGGAGAGGAACAAAGAACAGGTGTGTAAGACACAGAACAAACTGAGAGATGAGAGGCTGAAGCCCGCCTGTGCCAGTCGCATGGCAGGCGAGGACATGGCAGGAGAAAGCCTTTCTGAGCTGAGGCACGGTGTGAGTTTTGCTCATTTATTTAGCTGTTTGAGAATCTGACTGTCCTTTTTCACTGAGCAAAAGTCACAAGAACAGACAAAGCCCTTGCTCTCATGGGAAATAAAACATAGTGGGACCATCGTCTTCTGGTTCTACAGTCTCATTAATCAGGGTATAGTTGAAAAAGGAACATAATTCTATGGGAACACTCTTCCTGGGAGGTGAGCCACCTGAAGCAGAGAACAGCCAGAGAAGGTGTCCCTAACTGGGTGATGGAGGCTCAGATACAGGTGTTCAGCTGGAGTGGGAGAGGACAGGGCCTCTGAACACTGTTCAGTCCAAGGATTATTATTTCTATTCTTTTTTTTTTTTTTTATAATTTTTTGATGTGGACCATTTTAAAGTCTTTATTGAATTTTGCTACAATATTGTTTCTCTTTAATGTTTTAAAGGCATGAGGCATAGGGATCTCAGCTCCCCGACCAGGAGTTGAACCCACACTGCCTGCCATGGACAGCAAAGTCTTAACTGCTTCAAGCTCTTAGACCGCCAGGGAATCCCAAAGGATCAGAAAGAATACATACTCCCCATGTACTTTTCCTGGAAACTAAAAGGACTCAAAGACATGCTTGGAGATGATACAATCCAGAAACAATCTCTGTGGACGACCCTGGCGGTCCATTGCTTGGGACTCTGCCCTCCCAGTGCCTGGGGCAAGTGTTCATCCCCTGGATGAGAAATAAGATCCACAAGCTGGATGGAGTGGCCTAAAACAAAATTCTTAATAAACTTTCAAATTCTGTTAAAAAAGAAAATTTGCAGCCTGAATGGGTTGCTCAAGAATAAGGAAGCTGTGATCTATGGAGGCCAGTGGGGGTCCTGGAGCACTCTGGCCTGGGCATCACTCAGGTCACCTTGTGCTGTGGCAATAGCTCTGAGTGCAAAGATGACAAATAGCTCTTGCGGGACAGACACAAGGGGTGAAATTGTTATCACCATCTGGGGTGAACATTCCAGAATAATGCCTGGAAGAACAGAAGGGTGGTGGCTTTTCTGCCACTCACAGTGGTGAGTCAATATTGTTGGAAGGAAAAGATAGTCTCTATGGTGAGGTGAAATTACAGAGTGAGGGCCCACAAGGCAAAAAAGGCAAAGCAAACATGAGCCCAGCAGCGAGAGGAGGCAGGCTGAAGAGAGAGACAGAGAGGCACCGACACAGCCCGGGGAGCCCAGTCTTACCTGTGATGGCGAAGGCCCGTCCAGCCCCTCCTGAGCATGAAGCTGCCAGTCAGGCTGAAGGGGGTGAAGATACCCACAGGCTGACTGCCCGTTCTGTGTAAGAGACACATCTAGAAACCACGCCACAGCACCCGAATGTTCATTGCAGCACTATTTACAACATCCCGTTCATGGAAACCACATAAATGTCCATCAGCAGAGAAATGGGCAAAGAGGATGCGGTGCATCTGAACAGTGGAATATTACTCCATCATGAGACAGAGTGAAATGGCGCCATTAGCAGCAGCATGGACGAACTCAGAGATCATACCGATTGAAGCAAGTCAGGCAGAGAGGAGCAATATCGTTTGACACCCATTACATGTGGAATCTAAAAAGAAATGATACAAATGAGATTAGAAAGCACAAAAAAAACTCACAGACTTAGAGAACCACCTTATGGTTGCTGGGGGGAAGGATGGGGGAACGGATAGTTAGGGAGTTGGGGATGGACATGTACACACGGCTGATTTAAAATGGGTGATCGACAAGTGCTGTACAGCACTGGGAACGCTGCTCAGTGTTATGTGCAGCCTGGATGGGAGGGGAGTTTGGGGGAGAATGGATACATGTGTATGTGGGGCCGAGTCCCTTAGCTGTTCACCTGAAACAGCCACAAAATTGTTAATCGGCTATACCCCAATATAAAAGAAAAAGTTTAAATAAATAAATAAAACCCCACGCCACAGAAAAGTCAGAGGAGAAAGGCAACACAAACTTGACAAAGGCCAGAAGCAGAGTCACAGCAATGGCATCAATAAACCAAAAAGCAGGGTGAGAACAGGAAGTCTAATAGGACAAAGAGAAGATCTGATTCAGCTGACTATCCTGAGTATCCTTGATAGAACAAGAGACAGAAAATCAACAAGGGTGCAGAAGAATTTAATGCTGTACAGCAGCAGGATCTAATCACCATTTACAGAACACTCCACCCAGCAGAAGCAGAACGCACGGTCTCAGGGCCCACAGAAGGTACACACCAAGATGGGCTGTATCCTGGGACACAAAACAAATCCAACAAACTTAATGTGACTGAAACCGCACGGAGTCTGTCCTCTGACCACAGAGCCAGAGAATCAGATTAGAAACCAGTCAGCGAAAGTTAACAAGACCTCCACATGCTCAGAACCACAGTTCTAATAATTCATGGAGCAGCGAGGAAGTCTTGAGGGAAACACAAAGATACATGCAACGGACTGAAATGAAAACTCAGCCCATCACAATCGAGGGGCAGAGCTAAAGCAGCGCTGGGGAAATGTTATATCAGCAAGTGCCCATCCTAGGAAAGAGGGAGCATCTCAGATCAGGACACGAAGCTCCCACCTCAGAACCTAGGGAGAGAAGAGAAAAAACAGACTCAGGTCAGAAGGGAGAGTAAGCAGAGACAACAGCAGATTTCAGTGAAATTGAAAACAGGAACGAAATGAATTTTAATTAATTCAAATGAAAGAAAGGAAAGGAAAAATGTCAACAAAATTAACAAAACTCTAGAAAGTCTCCAAAGAAAAAAGAGAGAAGACCTAAGCTGCCAATATCAGAGATGAAACAGAGGCTATCACTACAGACCCCACAGTCGTAGAAAGGATGACGAGTGAGTGCTGGAAACAACAGACAGAAGCAACAACTTAGACGAAATACACCAGTTCTTCAAAAAGCACAAGCTGCACAACTCAATATAGACCGTTTGTACAGCCTTATAACCCTTAAGAAAATTAGATTCATAACTTTAAACTCCAAAACATGAACCTGGGGTCAGAAGGTTTCAGGGAAGAATTTTTTCAAACTTTTAAAGAATTGACACCAAGTCTGCACAATTTCTTCCAGAAAATAGAAGAGGAGGGACTTGTCCCAATTTATTTCACAAAGCTAGTGTTACCCAGATATGATAATCATAGAGACAGCACACAAAAAATTAAAAACCAACTCTCAAAATTACAGATCAACATCTCTGATAAATATAGACACAAAAATGTTTACTAAAGCAACAGCTCACAGAGATCTTTGGAGAGAGTTCATAAAGAGAATTATACTTTATGGCCAGGTTGGGGGTGCAAGAGATGTAAGGCTGGCTCAACATTAAAAAGTCAATGAAGTCAACTGTATCAACAGGCCAAAGAGGAAAAATCACATGAGCTTATCAGCTGACGCAGAAAAAACTCTTGACAAAGTTCAACATCTGTTCATGATAAAAGCTCTCGGAGAAATAAGAATAAAGAGAGCTTCCTCAGCTGGATGAAGGCCATCTAAAAAAAGCTGTATTTCTAACACTGAACTCTGCAGGGAGAGGTGAACACTGGGAACCAGAGAAGGACACCCATCTCATCACTCTTGTTCAGCAGGCCTGGAAGTTCTGGTCCATGCAATAAGGTGAGGGAAGGAAGTGAGCGTCCAAGTTGGATGAAATGAAGCTGTCCCTATTTGCTAATAACACAAACGTCTACACAGAAAACTCCAAATAATCTATTAAAAACCTGCAAGCACGAATAAGCCAATTCTGCAAGTTTCAAGGATACAGGATAAACGTATAGCCACGAGTTGAGGTTCTACATCTTAGCAGTGACCAGGTCGTCGCTGACCACTGTATTAAGATCACAATATTGCGGGCTCCCTGGTGGCTCAGTGGTGTGGAATCCGCCTGCCAGTCAGGTTCAGTCCCTGATCCAGGAGGATCCCACATATTGTGGATCGGCTAAACTCATGCACCACAGCTATTGAATCCGTGTTCTAGAGCTTGGGAGCCTCAACTCCTGAGCCCACGGGCCCTGGAGCCTGCCCTCCACAACCAGAGAGGCCACTGCAATGAGGAGCCCATGTACCCACAACTAAAGAGAAATCTGTGCAGAAATGAAGACTCAGCACAGCCATGAATCAGGAAACAAAATGATAAAAAGAATACAGTGCCATTTGTAATTGCTCAAATCGACTGAAAAAGTTAGATGTGGATCTAACAAAGCATATACAGGACTCGCATGCTGAAACCTACAAAACACTGATGAAGGAAATCAAAGAGGATCTGAACAGATGGAAATGTTCTTGAGCTCAGCCGGCTGCTCGCCTGAAGGGTCCGATGCTAAGAGACAGATGTTGGGTAAATGGAAAGGTAGCTTTAGTGAGGAGGCTGGCCGCCCCGGAGAAAAGGGGAACTCATGTCCCAAAGAACCAACTCCCCAGCTGCCAGTAAGAGGGCAACCGATTTTCAGGGATTGTTCAGGATGCACAGGTAGGGCGAGGTCAGTGCTGAAAGAGTCAGCACTGACCTCGTCGTGAAACTGGTCATGTAGTGGTCTCAAGAGCGTCATCTTGACTAGATTAATTTTAAAGTTAATCTTCAACTCCATGGTCATTTTTTTTTCTTCCTGTTTCCTTGAGGCCAGTTCTTAGAATTGTGCAAGATGGAACAGCTTATGTAATGACTAACGTCTGATCATCACGCAATTGGCTTTTTCCAGTTTCAGCATCTATGAAACAGCTCAGTGGATATTATCTACAGCCCCTGAGGAGGAACAAAAGACCCTTGACTTTGTTTTATGGCTCAACTATTATTTTGTCTTGCTTGACTGTTTCCCTTTGCTTTTGCATTTTCCTACTTCTCAGATTAAATTTATCATTTGGAACTCAAGGAATGTCTAGGAGGCTAGTTTCTCTATAAACAAGAGGAAGATGAGGACAGGAGTGAGGTCTGTTCCAAGAAGGCCCCACAGGGTCCTGTTCTCTTAAAGACATGCCCTGTTTATGCACTGAAGGACTTGGCAGAGTAAACCTGTCAGTTCTGCCCAAATTAACGTACAAGTGCAATGCAGCTCCTATCGAATCCCAGCAGGAATTTTTGTAGATATAGACAAGATTATTCTAAAATTCACAGGCAAAGATGAAGGAACTAGAAAAGTCAAAGCGACTTTGAAAAAGAACGATGGAGGAGGGTCACTGTGCCTGATGCTAACATTTCCTGTGTAGTTGAATGAAAACTGCGTGATNTTGGGTAAATGGAAAGGTAGCTTTAGTGAGGAGGCTGGCCGCCCCGGAGAAAAGGGGAACTCATGTCCCAAAGAACCAACTCCCCAGCTGCCAGTAAGAGGGCAACCGATTTTCAGGGATTGTTCAGGATGCACAGGTAGGGCGAGGTCAGTGCTGAAAGAGTCAGCACTGACCTCGTCGTGAAACTGGTCATGTAGTGGTCTCAAGAGCGTCATCTTGACTAGATTAATTTTAAAGTTAATCTTCAACTCCATGGTCATTTTTTTTTCTTCCTGTTTCCTTGAGGCCAGTTCTTAGAATTGTGCAAGATGGAACAGCTTATGTAATGACTAACGTCTGATCATCACGCAATTGGCTTTTTCCAGTTTCAGCATCTATGAAACAGCTCAGTGGATATTATCTACAGCCCCTGAGGAGGAACAAAAGACCCTTGACTTTGTTTTATGGCTCAACTATTATTTTGTCTTGCTTGACTGTTTCCCTTTGCTTTTGCATTTTCCTACTTCTCAGATTAAATTTATCATTTGGAACTCAAGGAATGTCTAGGAGGCTAGTTTCTCTATAAACAAGAGGAAGATGAGGACAGGAGTGAGGTCTGTTCCAAGAAGGCCCCACAGGGTCCTGTTCTCTTAAAGACATGCCCTGTTTATGCACTGAAGGACTTGGCAGAGTAAACCTGTCAGTTCTGCCCAAATTAACGTACAAGTGCAATGCAGCTCCTATCGAATCCCAGCAGGAATTTTTGTAGATATAGACAAGATTATTCTAAAATTCACAGGCAAAGATGAAGGAACTAGAAAAGTCAAAGCGACTTTGAAAAAGAACGATGGAGGAGGATCACTGTGCCTGATGCTAACATTTCCTGTGTAGTTGAATGAAAACTGCGTGATGGTGGTCGTTGTTGAGTCGCTCGGTCGTGTCTGACTCTCTGTGACCCCATGGACTGCAGCACGTCAGGCTTTCCTGCCCTTCCTCGTCTCCTGGAGCTGCTCAAACTCATGTCCATTGAGCCGGTGGTGCCGTCCAACCATCTCACCCTCTGTCATTCCCTTCTTCTCCTGCCTTCGATCTTTCCCAGCATCGGGGTCTTTTCCAGTGATGGGCATTTTGCATCAAATGGCCAAAGTATTGGAGCTCCAGCTTCAGCATCAGTCCTTCCAATGAATATTCAGGACTGATGTCCTTTAGGATGGACTGGTTGGATCTCCTTGCAGTCCAAAGGACTCTCAAGAGTCTTCTCCAGCACCACAGTTGAAAAGCATCGATTCTTTGGTGCTCAACCTTCTTTATAGTCCAACTCTCGCATCCATACGTGACCACAGGAAAAACCATAGCTTTGACTAGATGGACCTAGTCAGAAGAGCGAGGTCTCTGCTTTTTAATACACTGTCGAGGTTGGTCATAGCTTTCCTTCCAAGGAGCAAGCCTCTTTTAATTTCATGGCTGCAGTCACCATCCACAGTGATTCTGGAGCCCAAGAAAATGAAGTCTCTCACTGTTTGCCTGGTTTCCCCATCTATTTGTCATGAAGTGATGGGATCAGATGCCATAATCTTAGTTCTTGAGTGCTGAGTTTTAAGCCAGCTTTTTAACTCTCTTCTTTCACACTCATCAAGAGGCTCTTTAGTTCCTCTTTACTTTTTGCCATTAGGGTGGTGTTATCTGCATATCTGAGGTTGCTATGTTTCCTAGCAATTTTGATTCAAACTTGAGCTTCATCCAGCCCAGCATTTCACATGATATATTCTGCACAGAAGTTAAATAAGCAGAGTGACAATATACAGCCTTGACAAACTCCTTTCCCAAATTTGAACCAGTCCATTGTTCCATGTCTGGTTCTAACTGTTGCTTCTTTACCTGCATACAAGTTTCTCAGGAGGCAGGTAAGATGGTCTGGTATTCCCACCTCTTGAAGAATTTTCCACAGTTTGTTGTGATCTGCAAAGTCAAAAGCTTTGGTGTAGTCGATGAAGCTGAAGTAGAGGTTTTTCTGGAATTCCCTTGCTTTTTCTATGATCCAATGAATATTGGCAATTTGATCTGTAGTTCTTCTGCTTTTTCTAAATCCAGCATGAACATCTGGAAGTTCTTGGTTCACGTACTGTTGAAGCCTTGCATGGAGAATTTGGAGCATTACTTTGTTAGCATTTGAAATGAGTGCAGTTGTGTGGTAGTTTGAACATTCTTTGTCATTGCCCTTCTTTGGGATTAGGATAAAAACTGACCTTTTCCAGTCCTGTGGCCACTGCTGAGTTTTCCAAATTTACTGGCATATTGAGTGCAGCACTTTCACAGCATCATCTTTTAGGAGAAAGGAGCAGCGACCCCACAAAAGACTGAACCAAACTTACCTGTGAGTGTTTGGGAGTCTCCAGTGGAGGCGTGGGCCAGTGGTGGCCTGCAGTGGGCTCAGGGGCAGCGGCGGCAGCAGCCATGCTGGCCTAAGTCCTTTTGCAGAAGGTTGCCATCGCCCCTACCCTAGTTTGGCCTCAAGCCAAACTACAGGGAGGGAACACAGCCCCACCCATCAGAAGAAAATTGGGTTAAAGATTTAATGAGCATGACCTTGCCCACCAGAGCAAGACCCAGTCTTCCCAGCAGCCAGTCCCTCCCATCAGGAAGCTTGCACAAGCCTCTTATCCTCATCCACCAAAGGGCAGGCAGAATGAAAACTATGATCACAGAAAACCAACCAAAATGATCACACGGATCAAAGCCTTGTCTAACTCAATGAAACCATGAGCCATGCTGTGTAGGGCCACCCGAGGCGGACGGGTCACGGTGGAGAGCTCTGACAAAACGTGGTCCCTGGAGGAGGGAATGGCCCACAACTTCAGCATTCTTGCCTTGAGAAGCCCATGAGCAGCATGACAAGGCACAAAGAAAGATCCCATACGAAGATACAAAGAGAATGCAGCCACGGGGAGGGCATGTTTGCAAACCTCATATTCACCAAAGGATTAGTACCTAGACTATAGAACAAACACTCAAAGTTCAACTTTAAAAAGCAAACAATCCAATTAGAAAATGGGAAAAAGATTTGAAGAACCACTTCTCCGAAGACACGGAGGCAAAGAAGCACATGAGAAGACGCTCAGCAGAGCGTCTTGCCCACCAGAGCAAGACCCAGTCTTGTGCTCTAGACTGTTGCTGGTGCTCCGCCTCTCAGTCGTGTCTGACTCTTTATGACCCCATGGACTGCAGCACGCCAGGCTTCTCTGTCCTTCACTGTACCCCAGACTTTCCTCAAATTCATGTCCTTGAGTTGGTGATGCCGTCCAACCGTCTCATCCTCTGTCGTCCCCTTCTGCTCCCACCTTTAGTCTTTCCCAGCATCGGGGTCTTTTCCAATGATGGGCTCTTCTCATCAAATGGCCAAAGGATTGGAGCTACAGCTTCAGCATCAGTCCTTTCAATGAATATTCAGGGCTGATTTCCTTTAGGATGGACTGGCTGGATCTCCTTGCAGTCCAAGGGACTCTCAGGAGTCTTTTCCAACACCACAGTTCAAAAGCATCAAGTCTTTGGTGCTCAGCTTTCTTTATGGTTAAAATTTCACATCCATATGTGACTACTGGAAACACCATAGCTTTGACTATTTGCATCTTTGTTGGCAAAGTGATGTCTCTGCTTTTTAATACACTGTTTAGGTTTGTCATAGCTTTTCTTCCAGAGGGAAATGCAAATTAAAACCATACTTGTCAGCCTGGCTAAGAAAACCATGGCTCCAGGTGCTGGTGAAGATGTAGAGAAAGTGGCTCACGCATTCATCGCTGGTGGGAATGAAAAATAATACAATTACTCTGATAACACTTTGTTGCCAAGTTTTAAAAAATCTAAACATGTAAATGCTGTTTAATGCATAAATTGCACTCAGATGTTTATTTATCCCAGAGAAATGAGAACAGATGTTCAAACCAAAGCCTGTATACACGTCTTCACTGCAGCTTCATTCGTAACAGCCAAAACCTGGCCACAACCCAAATGTCCTTCCACAGGTGAAAGGATGGACACGCTGTGGTCCAGCCACACCCCGGAATCTCACTCGGCACTGAAGAGCAGGGAGCACAGAATAGTCTGAGCGAATCTCCTGAGAATTATGCGGAATGAAAAGAGCCGGTCCGCAAAGGCTGTGTGGCATCCTGGGAACAACAGCATTACTGAACTAGAGGACAGATGTGTGGTTGTCAGGGGCTGAGCAGGTGGAGGGAGTGAGAGCAGAGGCAGAGGCGGGCTCCTGGAGGGGCTGGAGAGGCTGAGTGTCTCGGCCGCATCGGCGGCAGACACGCTGTGAGACGTTACCCGCCAGGGAGGCTGGGAAACGGTGCCTGGAGCCTTTCTGGATTATCTCTAGGAGCTTCATGAGAATCTACTATCTCAAAATAAGAAGCTTAGTTGAAAACAAGAAACAGCACCTCATAGGGCTTCCCTGGTAGCTCAGCGGTAAAGAATCCGCCTGCCAACGCAGGAGACACAGGGAAGATCCCACGTGCTGTGGAGCAGCTAAGCCCGTGCTCCACTGCTACTGAGCCTGTGCCCTGGAGTCCAGGACCCACAGCTACTGAGCTCACACGTCCCAACTACTGAAGCCCGTCCCACCCTGGAGCCCGTGCTCTGCAACGAGAGAAGCTGCTGCAGGGGAAGCCCTCTCATCACAACTGGAGAATAGCTCCTGCTGCAGCTAGAGAGGCTTTATCATCTCGGGCTCCAGAATCTTCTTTCAGGACTTGAAATAGCTCAGCTGGAATTCCATCACCTCCACTAGCTTTGTTCGTAGCGATGCGAACACCATCCTGGTTTATCTGTGTCCTTAAGATCTTTTTTAGATATAGTTCTTCTGTGTGTTCTTGCCACCTCTTCTGAATATCTTCTCTTCTGTTAGGTCCATACCATTTCTGTCCTTTATTGTGCCCATTTTTGAAAAGGCAAAAAGATATGACACCAAATTATTTACCAGTATTTTCTCAAGTTGAGAGTGGCAACTTTTGCTTCATTTTTTCTCTCATTAAAAAGAACCGCGTTGGCCTCTCCTTTGGGGTTGGCCCGCCCTAATGCCTCAGGGGTGCACTATCATTTGTTTACAGAATAAAACTGTGAGCTGTTAAAAAAAAATTGTGTTACTATCTGTGTGACAAAGGGCTTCCCAGGTGGTGCTAATAGTAAAGAATCCACCTGCCAATGCAAGAGGCATAAGAGACGCGAGCTTGATCCCCGGGTCGGGAAGATCCCCTGGAGGAGGGCATGGCAATCTACTCCAGTGTTCTTGCCTGGAGAATTCCATGGACAGAGGAGCCTGGTGGGCTACAATCCACGGGGTCAATAAGAGTCGGATACGACTGAAGTGACTTAGCACGCGTGCACACACGTGTATTTACCACGTTAACCACGTCTAAGTGTACAGCTCAGATGCACAGAGCGACCCGCGTCACTGTGCGCCTTGCCCGCCGTCCACCTGCAGAATCTCAACCGCCTGCTGAGCCCTCGCTCTCCTCCCCCACGGCCCCGGCCCCTGGCCCGCTTCCTGTGTCTATGGCGGCGACCCCTCCAGGGGCCTCCCGGGGGCAGTCAGACAGCATCCGCCCTCGGTGACTGGCGTATTTCAGCGAGAACCGTGTCCTGCAGGCTCCTCCTGTGCCAAATGCCCTTCCTGCTCGAGGCTGAGTGACAACGTCCACCGTGTGGATGGAGCTCTGCCCACGTCCCCCTCATCCGTCCATGGACCGTGGACCCCTGGGCTGCCTCTCCCTCTGGGTGACTGTGAGGACCCACTGAGAGCACGGGGTGCGCGCATCTCGCTGAAATCCTGCTCTCACATCTTCTGGGGACACGTCCAGAGGCGCCCGGGTTCACACGGTGAAAGACGCCTTGAAAATGTGCTGATGCACTCGCCCCACCCCCCGCTCCACTTGCTGACCCCTTCGTCCTGGGCTCAGCCGCTGAGCTGAACAGCTGACCCTCAGCAGGCCCCCGGGGTCACGGTCAGGGCCGATTGGATGGCCTGGCACTTGGCCGTGTTCTCCTGTCTTCTTAGAGGCTGATGGGGCAGCGATGGGGATGCTTCCCTGTCCTGATGCAGGCAAGTGGCCTGGCAGCCCCCTGCCTGCGGACGGCAGTGCCCAGGGAGGGGCTGGCACAGAGCTCTGAGGGCAGAGGAGGGGCTTCTTGGAGGGTCGGCTGCTCCCTGGCCCCTGGCTGCCGAGGGAGGCAGGTGCCTCCTAGGAATGGTCTCAGCGGACCATCCGTCCCCTGCCCCGGGAGGCGGGAGATGGCTGCTGAGCGGGGCGGGGGGCTGCGGAGGGAGGCGTGGGGAGGGGCGGAGGCCTCTGGGCTTCCTGGGGCAGGTGGAGTGAGGAGGCAGGCAGGGCTGAGAAGCTGGGCCCGGGCAGGTGAGCGACCCCAGGGCTGGCACTGCCCTACCAGGCCTGGATGGAGTGGGGCCCAGCCGCGGGGTGCGGATGGGCAGGGGCAGCCACCGGCAGTGCTGCTGGAGCTGTGAGTGGGGGCTCAGGGCTTCTGCTCCCAGGCCCGCTCTCGGGAGGAACTCTGTTTGCCCAGTGACTCAGATGAACAAACACGTGCAGGAAGGCCCAAATCAGTGCAGCCCCGCCGTGAAACCAAATTTACTCTCCTCCCGCCCCGTGGGCATCTCTTGGTGTCTCTGCCTCCCGGGCCCCAGGGCCGGGCAGGAGTGTGAGGGCACCTTCCTCCTTATCAAGGAAGTCCCCGGGCTGGGAGAAACTCGGGGCCACCCTGCCCTTTCTGTCAACAGTGTGACAATTCCTGTAAGCTATCGCAGTTTCCCAGCGCCTCCTGCCAAGGCGGCGCCCACTTCCTCTTCACGGGCTCGAGGGGTTCCGTCTGTCTTTGTCCTGGAGTTGTCCCCTGCCACGCGGGAGACGCGGCAACCTTTCCCCAGACTGCTGGTTTCCCACCTGTGACATCAGGGCCCAGAGAAGCCTGTCTGCCGCGTGGCTGGGGGGCCGCACCCTTGGCCCCACAGGGTCCCCTCAGTCAGGCGCGGCCGCGGGTCCCGGATGCTGAGAATCTGGGTCACGAGTTCAGACGCCGCCAGGCGAGGAAGGCGCTGCCCTTTTGACTGTCACAGTGCAATCAGGCCCGCGACGCTCAGTGACTCCAGACGCGCGGCATCAGGAAGTCTCCTTGGGGGGCCCATGAGGGTGCTGGGGGCTCTTCTGGGGACCAGACGCAGCTCGGGAGACGCTCCCCTGAAGTCCATTCTGTCCTATGATCACTGATTTCCAGACGAGGCACAGAGAGGGTGATGTGCTTGCCAGGGACACACAGGTGCCAGGACACCACCTCCTCCCAGGATCTGGAGCCCCTGGCCCTGGGTTCAGATCCTAGCCAGCCACTCTGAGGTCAGGTTCTCCCCACCTGTGTCACCCAGAAGTGGGGACACCCACAGACCCTGCCTCTCAGGAGCGGTTGGTGCCCTATGGACTGACTTACACGGTGAAGCCTCCAACGAGGGCACGCGGCCCGCCAGCGCCGCTGATTGCGTCGGAGCAGCCGGCCCTGTACTCAGGGCGTCCGAGATGGGGTTGGCAGAGTGTCCGCCGGGGAGACAGGCGCCCACTCCACCGTCTGGGCACCATCTGTGGCTGGTCCAGGCCTGTCCTTTTCCTCAGGGGACAGGGTTGGAGTGACCTGGCATTTGGGGTGCAGGCGTCCACGTCCAGGTTGGAGGTGTGCCCCAAGTGTGAGGATGGAAGTCAGGTCTCCCCACTGCAGCCCCTTGAGGGCACTGGGCTTGCGGAGGGTGGCCTGGCTCCCAGCCATCTGGCCACTCAGCTGTGCTCACCTCTTTGGCCTGGAGGGGCGGAGGTCAAGCCCCAAGTCCCACACGGGAAGGGCCGTGAACTGTCCTCTCTTGCTTCCCCGAAGCTGTACCTGCGCCCCAGACAGAGCAGCCACCTCTGCAGGGAGCAGGGAGTGTCGGGCCTGAGGGCAGCCGACAGGACTGCTTGGCGCCCCAGGTCCCGAAGCTACCGCAGCAGAAACCCCAGGCGCCTGCACTGGGACGGTGGCTGGCCCCCAAAACTGGGAGGCCCCCAGCGCTGGGCAGGTAGTGCTGAAGCCAGTGCCCCCTGCCTTGGTCACTGGTCAGAAATAGCTGGGCTGGGCCGGGCCGGGCCAGGGTCAAGATCAGGGTCGGGGTCAGGCAGCCCCAGGTCCAGAGGGGCAGATGGGTGGGCTGCGTGTCTGAGGAGAGATCTGTGAGGACTGTGCTCCCCCGGGGTGCCTGGGGTGCCGCCCGCCCTGGGAGGAAAGCGCTGGGCCGTCTCCCTGACCCTGCTCCTGCCGGCTCCTTGCCCACCATGGGGCCTGGTTCTCAGCGGATCCCGGCTGGCAGGCATTTCCCCAACATCTGGTCAGTCACTCATAAGCACAGGGGCTGTCTGATGCTCACCTCCCATCCTGAATCGGAGCTGCCAGAGCAAGTCTGGCCTGGCCTGCATCCTGCCCACGTCCCGCCACGGTCTTCTTGTTGCCATGGCAACCCGTGGGAGCTCCAGTCAGGGCCAGATCCGAGTCCTCTGTCCACATAGGTACTGCCCTGCTGGACCCCGGCCCTCAGTCCACACAAGCACTGCCCTGCTGGACCCACAGTTCATCAGGTCCAGGTTGGGGCTGGCAACAGCCCAGGGGCAGGTGACCCTGAGGAAGCAAGGCCTCTGGGACCACCGCCCTGCGCCCATCCCCACGCGAGGCACCCTACGTGAGCCCTGGACACGCAGCCCTGCTCCTGCCGTGGACTCCGTTTAGAGGGGGAACCTGAGGCAGCCCCAGCTGGGCCCCTTTCCCGTGCAGTCCCTTGCTGAGCATGCAGACCCCGAGAAGAGGATGCAGGAGTTTAACGGGTCCCCCTCCAGCCCCGACCCTTCCAGAGCCCCTACTGGGCGTAGGGGGAGGTCCCAGGGAAGAAGGCCCTGGGTTCCCGGGCTGGGTCACAGGGCCACTCCGGCCCCGACGCCAGGCTCTCTCCCTGCGGGGTGCTTCTTACGGGGTTCCCCTGCAAGGCAAGCCAACCTGGGATGGGGCATACGCTGGTGGCTCAGACCAGGCAGGGGGCAAGGGGAGCCCATGCCTGTGCCCCCCGCCAGTGGCGTGGACGCCGGTTGCCCTGCTGCCTCCCTGCCTGCCGGGGGTCATGAGAAGGGTGGGCTCACGTCACTGCAGCCTCCAGCCTCCTCCCCTTGACCCGAGCTCCGGCCCCCTGAGGCCGGTCCTCAAACCTCCCCCAAGGCAGGAGTTGCCCACATCCAATACCCCAACCACAAAAGCCACAGCCCTTTGGAGCCAGACATGTCCCTTGGCCCATCCCCTAGGGACTCCCCTGCCCCCGCACAGCACCAGGCTGCCTGTGGTCCAGCTCTAGAGCCGGGCAGCCGCGTGGGGACGGTGGGGGCATGAGGTGGCAGCCGGTGTATGGGGCCGCTCCCACTGCACCCCTCAGCCAGACCTGTGTGAGCGGCCACCAGCACTCATCACTCACTCACACTCACTCACTCATTCATTCACTTACTTACTCATTCACTCACACACTCACTCATTCACTCACTCACTCACACTCACTCATTCACTCACACACTCACTCATTCACTCACACACTCACACTCACTCACTCATTCACTCACTCACTCATTCACTCATTCGCTCACTCACTCATGCATGCACTCACATACTCACTCATTCACTCACTCACACTCACTCATTCACTCACTCATTCACTCACTCACTCATTCACTCACTCACTCATGCTTCACTCACTCACTCATTCACTCACTCACTCACTCATTCACACTCCCTCATTCACTCACACAGTCACTCACTCACACTCACTCACACACTCATTCACTCACACTCACTCACTCATGCACTCATTCACATTCACTCAATCATTCACACACTCACTCACTCATTCACACTCACTCACTCACTCATTCACTCACTCATTCACACTCACTGACTCACTCATTCACATACTCATTCACACTCACTCACACTCACACACTCACTCATTCACACTCACTCACACAATCACTTACACACTCACTCACATTCACTCACTCATTCACACACTCATTCACACTCACTCACTCATTCACTCACTCACACTCACTCACTCATTCACTCATTCGCTCACTCACTCATGCATGCACTCACATACTCACTCATTCACTCACTCACACTCACTCATTCACTCACTCATTCACTCACTCACTCATTCACTCACTCACTCATGCTTCACTCACTCACTCATTCACTCACTCACTCACTCATTCACACTCCCTCATTCACTCACACAGTCACTCACTCACACTCACTCACACACTCATTCACTCACACTCACTCACTCATGCACTCATTCACATTCACTCAATCATTCACACACTCACTCACTCATTCACACTCACTCACTCACTCATTCACTCACTCATTCACACTCACTGACTCACTCATTCACATACTCATTCACACTCACTCACACTCACACACTCACTCATTCACACTCACTCACACAATCACTTACACACTCACTCACATTCACTCACTCATTCACACACTCATTCACACTCACTCACTCATTCACTCACTCACATTCACTAATTCACTCATTCACTCACTCATTCACACTCACTGACTCATTCACATACTCATTGACACTCACTCACTCACACTCACTCACACACTCACTCATTCACACTCACTCACACAATCACTCACTCACACACTCACTCACTCACATTCACTCACTCACTCACTCATTCACTCACACACTCACTCATTCACTCACTCACTCACTCATTCACTCACTCACCATGCCCCACCTTCACACTCTTGTTCTGTATGAGGTGATCTTTCTACCAGATACCAGGGTAAATTAGGGGCATAAGGAGGGAAAGGCTCTGGGATAGAAAGCTAGGTGCCCAGAAGGAACTCAGGACAGGCCCCAAGAGCCAGAAGCCAAAGGTCCAGTCAGCTTCCCGGGGCCCCTGAGCCAGGCCTGCTTCAGCGTCAGGGGCCCAGCCTGCTGCTCCACCCCAGGGAGAGCCTCCTGGCCAGCCCCTGTGGCAGTGGAGCCCCCAGCTGCGGTGGCTGCTGCGTGTGGCCACCTGGGACTGAGGTCCAGCCCCAGAGCCCAACACCCTGATGGGCCCGGAGCCCACACACCCACGACCTGAGTGGGTGGCTGTCACCAGCGTGCTTCCTCAGGCAGCGTCTATCATGGCTAAGACCACCAGGCCAGTTTCTGGGCTGGTTCGCTCGGCATCGTCCCTGCCCCTCAAGGAAGACACAGGCCCACGTGGGATGAGCTAGCCTGGGGCTAGCCAGCCTCCCAGGCAGCGCTGGTCCAGGGGGCAGGGTCCTACCACTGGGAATGCCGCCCCTGAGCCCCTCTGCAGCGAGGGTGGGGCCGGCCCAGCAGCCCGGCCGCAGGAAGCACGGCGGTGGCCTCCAGGCACGGGAGCTCACGGGTCAGCCTCACAGAAGGGCCAGCCTCACAAAAAGGTCAGCCTCACAGAAGCCCACCTGGCCAGGGCTCAGAGCCGGGTGCCCAGCGAGAGGCTGCCTGAGCCAGCGCTTAGGGGCCCAGGAACCACGCCCCAGCTGCAGACACACCCGTCTCTGCTGTCTTCGGCCGCTGGCCATCCCAAAACCAGTGGCCACTGTTTACCTGGGTGAGGGGACTTGCAGGCGTGGCCCCGCCCTCCCACGTGAGGCCAATGGGGCCGCAGCCAGCTCCAGGACTACAAAAGGCTCCTGCCGGCTCACAGCCATCCTCAGAGGCTGCCCTGGGACTTTCTCCCACGCGCCATGGGTATCGGCCGGAGGAGGCTGGCCCCGCTCTGGGCCCTGGCCCTCACTCTGGCCTGTGCCCAGTGCACAGGTAAGGTGCCCTCTGGCATCCCCAGGCCGGCCGTGACAGGAGCCTGGAGCCCCTGCCACCCCTCAAGCCCTAGAGAGGGCCTGGTACCAGGCGGGCAACAAGCAGCTCGGAGGCCTCGCCCAGGGCTCTGAGGAGCTGAGGGTGTNTCACTCACATTCACTAATTCACTCATTCACTCACTCATTCACACTCACTGACTCATTCACATACTCATTGACACTCACTCACTCACACTCACTCACACACTCACTCATTCACACTCACTCACACAATCACTCACTCACACACTCACTCACTCACATTCACTCACTCACTCACTCATTCACTCACACACTCACTCATTCACTCACTCACTCACTCATTCACTCACTCACCATGCCCCACCTTCACACTCTTGTTCTGTATGAGGTGATCTTTCTACCAGATACCAGGGTAAATTAGGGGCATAAGGAGGGAAAGGCTCTGGGATAGAAAGCTAGGTGCCCAGAAGGAACTCAGGACAGGCCCCAAGAGCCAGAAGCCAAAGGTCCAGTCAGCTTCCCGGGGCCCCTGAGCCAGGCCTGCTTCAGCGTCAGGGGCCCAGCCTGCTGCTCCACCCCAGGGAGAGCCTCCTGGCCAGCCCCTGTGGCAGTGGAGCCCCCAGCTGCGGTGGCTGCTGCGTGTGGCCACCTGGGACTGAGGTCCAGCCCCAGAGCCCAACACCCTGATGGGCCCGGAGCCCACACACCCACGACCTGAGTGGGTGGCTGTCACCAGCGTGCTTCCTCAGGCAGCGTCTATCATGGCTAAGACCACCAGGCCAGTTTCTGGGCTGGTTCGCTCGGCATCGTCCCTGCCCCTCAAGGAAGACACAGGCCCACGTGGGATGAGCTAGCCTGGGGCTAGCCAGCCTCCCAGGCAGCGCTGGTCCAGGGGGCAGGGTCCTACCACTGGGAATGCCGCCCCTGAGCCCCTCTGCAGCGAGGGTGGGGCCGGCCCAGCAGCCCGGCCGCAGGAAGCACGGCGGTGGCCTCCAGGCACGGGAGCTCACGGGTCAGCCTCACAGAAGGGCCAGCCTCACAAAAAGGTCAGCCTCACAGAAGCCCACCTGGCCAGGGCTCAGAGCCGGGTGCCCAGCGAGAGGCTGCCTGAGCCAGCGCTTAGGGGCCCAGGAACCACGCCCCAGCTGCAGACACACCCGTCTCTGCTGTCTTCGGCCGCTGGCCATCCCAAAACCAGTGGCCACTGTTTACCTGGGTGAGGGGACTTGCAGGCGTGGCCCCGCCCTCCCACGTGAGGCCAATGGGGCCGCAGCCAGCTCCAGGACTACAAAAGGCTCCTGCCGGCTCACAGCCATCCTCAGAGGCTGCCCTGGGACTTTCTCCCACGCGCCATGGGTATCGGCCGGAGGAGGCTGGCCCCGCTCTGGGCCCTGGCCCTCACTCTGGCCTGTGCCCAGTGCACAGGTAAGGTGCCCTCTGGCATCCCCAGGCCGGCCGTGACAGGAGCCTGGAGCCCCTGCCACCCCTCAAGCCCTAGAGAGGGCCTGGTACCAGGCGGGCAACAAGCAGCTCGGAGGCCTCGCCCAGGGCTCTGAGGAGCTGAGGGTGTTCGTGGACCGCTCTTCCAGCTCGGTCCTGCTCCAGGAGATTGTGGGGTCGGGGAGGGGCTTCTGGGGCTGTAGGGTCCAGGTGGGGGTCAGGGAGGGGTCAGCCATGCATCTGTGAGCCCCTGGCTGCAGGGTGCCGTCCTCAGAAGCCTCTCCCACTGGGGCTGGCATCTCCCGCCTGCTTCCCAGGGCACAGCTGGGCCCCAGACATGTGTAGGGGCTGCTCGGCCCCCAGCGCTTGGCAGCTCAGGGACCATGCCATGTGGCTGAGGTGCCCCTGCCCCAGGCGGCTTGCATGCCCTGGTGCCCAGCCTCCTTCGGCCGGCTGCCTGCAGCGCTCAGGCCGAGGCTGCCTGGCTGGGGGCTCCCTGGACGCGCCTCAGAGGCAAGGCCAGGTTCTTGGGGCGGCCTCTGGGCCAACTCTGCCGATCCCCGGGCGCTGCCTGCCTGGTCTCCGCGGTGCTGAGCTCTGCGGTGGTGCTGAGCACCTTGTTTCAGGTGCAGCTCTGTCTGCACTCTTGGTCCCAGATCCTCAGCTGGCTCTGGAGGGGCTGAGCTAGCCCACGGCCTCAGGGTCTGCCCCTCAGATGGGCTGCTGCCTGGCGGGTGCTCCTGCCTGTTCCCCTGTGTCCTGAGCAGGGAACCGGGGTCTGGTACCTGGTGGATGCTTGGTGTGCGTGAATGCACCATGCTTGAAGGAAGGGCCCCTGGAGAAGCTGGCTCAGGGCCGGGGGGCTCACCGGAGGGCATGGTTGAAGTAGCCGTGGCCCAGCGGAGGGCCTGGGGTGACTCAGAAGAGGGCCTCCCAGGCCCCCAGTCCGTGTGGAGAACCCCACCCTCCAGGCCCGCCCCCTTCCGTCAGTGTGTCCTTTGGGGCCAGCTCCAGCCCAACGCCCACTCCCCTTCCTGCAGGCCAGGCCTGGAACAGCGCTGCAGAGCTCAGCTTCGAGCACCCAGACCTCCCTCCTGCCCCTCAGGGGCCTGGCGGTGAGTGGATCCCCCACCCGTCGGAGCCCCCGCCCCACTCAGGAGGCACCACTCAGGCTGCTTGCTGTCTCCCGGTCTCACGGCGAGGCCACAGGCCGCAGAGCAAGGGCAGGCTCGGGGACACGCCCTGGCCTGCATGTCCCCTGACAGGCTCCCTGGGAGGCACACCTGGGCCTGAGCTCAGCACGGAAGCATGGCTCGCAGCCACAGGTGTTGATTCAGGCATTTTTGAGATTCCGGAGCCGGGAACTCCTGGGTGCAAACATCAGGGCCACGTGGGCATGAGAGCTGACCTCTGCTGCTCGGCTGTGGGACTCTCTGCTGGCCCTGGTGCTCACGCAGCAGCGAGGTCTCACACACACGGCAGAGCCCAGAGCTCGGGCACGGGCAGCCCTGCAGCGGTGGAAGCCCTCCTGGGGGTCGAGCTGGGGGTGCTCGAGTGAGCGTGTGAACACCTGCCCGTTCCCTCAGGCACCGCCCTCCGTGGAGTGACCATCCACCCGCCTCTGAGGACCGCCCCCGTGGTGCAAGGTGAGGCCGCGGGGCCAGGTGGGGGGCGGGCGGCCATGTCCACGGAGACCTGTCTCTCCGGAGCCGGAGGTGGCGGGAGGGTGCGCAGCTCCTTGCGGGGATGAGGGCACGGCTTTTGTGAGGTCCAGGCCGTGTCGCCGGCGTCCCTCGGAAACGCCCCGCTCTGTTTGACCGCAGCCCTGAATGCGGCCCACGGCGGGCGGGTGTGCAGCACGTGGGGCGACTTCCACTACAAGACCTTCGACGGCGACATCTTCCGCTTCCCCGGGCTGTGCAACTACGTCTTCTCCGCACACTGCGGCTCTGCCTACGAGGACTTCAACCTGCAGCTCCGCCGCGGCCCCGGGCCCAACAGCACTGCGCCCAGCAGGGTCACCATGAAGCTGGACGGCCTGGTCGTCAGGCTGACCAAGGGCTCTGTCCTGGTCAACGGCCGCCCGTGAGTCTGGCCCCCAGGCCCCAGGCCCCCAGGCCCCCAGGCCCCAG
>SJXP01002895.1:97599-124496 GCA_006408505.1 Damaliscus lunatus | reverse complement strand
AGGAGGCTGTTACAGCCTCCTGGTGAGGTGAGGCCGGGGGGCCAGGAGTGGGGGCCAGGGCTGGGGGCTAAGGGCGGGGGCCCCAGCAGGTACCTCCAGCCAACAGCTCCCCCAGGGAGGGAAGAAGGTGTTCTGGGTGAAGGAGGGTGAGAAGGCAGATCCCACCCCGCTGGGGGCCCAGGGCCCACACCCCATGGAGACGCCATGTGTCGGGGAAGTGTCTCCTCCAGGACACACTCCTGCTCGGGGTCCCCGCTTGGAGGAACGAGCTGGGGGAGTCCTCTGTGAGGAGCTGCAGCCCCGACCTCCTTGGGAGCCTGGTCCATCGTTCTGGTCCTGGGGCGTCCCTGGCGTGGCTGGAGTCTGATGTGTCCTCTCCCTGCAGCTCGAGCTGGACGCCAAGTATACCAACCAGACTTGTGGGCTGTGCGGAGATTTCAACGGTGTCCCCGTCTACAACGAGTTCTTTTCGCACAGTGAGTTCTCCCAGGCGCCTCCCCGTCCCCCTACCCCCGGCCTGCTCCGGCTCCTTAGTGCTCCCTGAAGCCTGCCTCCAGAATCCCAAGTCAGAGATCTCAGTCTGAACACGTGTGCACCGCCCACACGTGCATGCAGACCTGTGCACTCACACACGCCACACACGTGTGCAGACCCTGGCATGGCCCCGGCCCCCCACCCCGCCCCGCAGAGCAGGCAGCCCCCGCCACGCCCTCCTGTGAAGCTGAAGACCTGCCTCTGTCCAGACCCTGTCTCTGCATCTTAGTCCTGACACTTTGCCGCCAAGCCGTGGCCTTTTTTGTGACCCACGCCTGCCACGGCCCCAAGCTTGGGGTCCCCTCTGCCGGGCCTGTGGAGCCCCACGCAAAGCCCATCCGTGAGGGCTGCTTACCAGAGGCCAGCCCAGGGGCCCAGGGGCGGCCAGCAGGGGCTCAGGCTCACTTTCCAGCTCCCTGGGCTGCGAGCCGACCCCAGGCCCACGGAGCATCAGGTAAAGGGCCAAGCCCACGGCCCTGTGGCCTCGAATGCCCAGAGGCCCCTCACTTCATCTCCAGACGTCCTGAATGTCCTGCGAGCTGCCACTTAACCAGGCAGTGTGGCAAGGAAGGCAGGCATGGCCAGAGCACCCTGAGCGAGGGATGTGGGGGCCCTTGTGCTTCTGGCAGATGTCAAACTGACCCCCACCGAGTTTGGGAGCCTGCAGAAGATGGACGGCCCCACGGAGGAGTGTCAGGACCCTGTTCCCGAGGACGCTGGGACCTGCTCGGACGACTCTGTAAGGCCCAGAGTGGACGGGGTGGGGGTCTTGCTCCCACAGCCCCGGGGCTGAGCCGGGGACACTCCAGACCCGACTGAGCGAGGGGTCTGGGCTCTGCCGCAGGGCATCTGCGAGGAGATGCTGAGCAGCGAGCCGTTCTCGGGCTGTGCCCGCTTGGTGAACACCAGCAGCTACCTGGAGGCCTGCCGGCACGATCTCTGCCACTGCAGCCGGGTCAACCTCACCAGCTGCCTCTGCCACACCCTGGCCGAGTACTCCCGCCAGTGTGCCCATGCGGGGGGGCTGCCCCTGGACTGGCGGGGCCCCCAGCTCTGCCGTGAGTGCCCGAGCGGCCTGGGCCCTGGCCTGCTGTCCCCCCAGGGCCGGGGGCAGGGCAGGGTGTGACACGGCCCGTCCTCCCCCGCAGCCCAGACGTGCCCCCTGAACATGCAGTACCGTGAGTGCGGCTCGCCCTGCGCGGACACCTGCTCCAACCCTGAGCGCTCCCAGCTGTGTGAGGACCACTGCATCGCCGGCTGCTTCTGCCCCGAGGGTGAGAAGGAGCCCCTCCCCGGCCCCCCGAATCACACAGAGGCATCACGGGTCTCAGGACGGAGCCCCTGAGGTGTCCCTTGGCCCCTGGGTCCGAGGAACCCTCTAGAGCAGGGCCGTGGTGGGCAGGCTGCGCCCCTCCCCATACCCTCTCAGCAGACAGTCTGGCACGTGCCACACGGCCTGCCTGCCTGCCTCTGCAGGGACGGTTCTGGACGACATCGGCCACACGGGCTGCGTCCCCGTGTCCGGGTGCTCCTGTGTGTACAGTGGGGCCACCTATGCTCCAGGGACCGGCTACTCCACGGGCTGCAGTAACTGGTAGGGCCCCGGGCCCTGCCCTCTGCGCCCTCGATCCGCCCTGGGACGGACACTCCTGAGCGGGCCCCTGGGGGCCAGGTGTCACGGGTCTGCTCCTACCTGGGGCCTGGGGCAGAGGCCAGCGGCTCTCTGGGGAGGCGCCAAGGGGCTCCAGTCTACGTAGGGAGGCAGGCGGGCCTGGGTGAGACCGCTGTCGGCCTGCCAGCTGGGTGGGGGCCGTGCCTGGGGCCCAGCACGCACGCGGGGCCTCCCTGCTCTCAGCACCTGCTCTGGAGGCCGCTGGACCTGCCAGGAGGCGCCGTGTCCGGGGACCTGCTCGGTGCTGGGCGGCGCCCACGTCTCCACGTTCGACGAGAAGCAGTACAGAGTGCATGGGGACTGCAACTACGTGCTGGCCAAGGTGCGGGGCCCCCCGGCCGGGCCCGCCGCGGGCCCGGTGCCGAGACCTCCAGGAGACCACCCCGACTTTGGGCGGGCGGAGCGGGGAGGCCGAGGCTGAGCTCTGCATGAGGGCCTGTGTTTCCAGCCTTGTGACAGCAGCGCCTTCACCGTGCTGGCTGAGCTGCGCAGGTGCGGGCTGACCGACAGCGAGACCTGCCTGAAGAGCCTGACGCTGAGCCTGGGCGGGGGCCACACGGTGAGCGCGGGCCCGGGCGGGGTGTCCCTCCTGGCAGATGACCTCTGCCCGAGCCGTGACCCCACAGAGGCAGCAGCCTGTGGACACCCCCACTGCGTCCCACCTGCACCGCTTGTGGGTCTTCTGAGCAACCGTCCCCAGAGAGACCAGCTCTGAGATGGGCTCTAGGGGCCCCTCACCTGTCCAGAGTGGCCCAGGAAGCTTCTCTGCTGAAATTGACTTAAAAAAATAGTATATTTAAAAAAACTTAGGCTTCCCCAGGCCCTGGCTGCGGCCTGTGGGATCTTCTCGTGACATGCGGTGCCTTGCTGCAGCAAGCGGGCTCTGGAGCACCACTCAGTAGTTGCAACTGACAAGCTTAGTTGTCCTGCGGCGTGTGGGGTCTTAGTTTCCTGACCAGGGATCAAAACCACATCAGCTTCTTTGCAAAGTAGATTCCTAACCACTGGACCACCAGGGAAGTCCTTGAAGTTGACTTTTTTACTTTAGTAAATCTCTGCTCAGTTCAGTTCAGTTCAGTCGCTCAGTCATGTCTGACTCTGTGACCCTACGGATTGCAGCATGCCAGGCTTCCCGGTCCAACACCAACTCCCAGAGTTTACTCATGTCCATTGAGTCAGTGATGCCATCCAACCACCTCATCCTCTGTCGCCCCCTTCTCCTCCTGCCCTCAATCTTTCCCAGCGTCAGGGTCTTGAGTCAGCTCTTCCCATCAGGTGCCCAAAGTATTGGAGTTTCAGCTTGTGTCAGTCCCTCCAAAGAACACCCAGGACTGATCTCCTTTAGGAAGGAATGGTTGGATTCCTTGCAGTCCAAGGGTCTCTCAAGAGTCTTCTACAACACCACAGTTCAAAAGCATCAATGCTTTGGCACTCAGCTTTATTTATGGTCAAAATTTCACATCCATATATGACTACTGGAAAAAACATAGCTCTGACAAGATGGACCTTTGTTGGCAAAGTAATGTCTCTGCTTTTTCACATGCTGTCTAGGTTGGTCATAGTTTTCCTTCTAAGGAGCAAGTGTCTCTTCATTTCATGGCTGCAGTCACCATCTGCAGTGATTTTGGAGCCCAAGAAAATAGTTTCTCACTGTTTCCATTATTTCCCTATCTATTTGCCATGAAGTGATGGGACCAGATGCCATGGTATTAGTTTTTTGAATGCTGAGTTTTAAGCCAACTTTTTCACTCTTGTCTTTCACTTTCATCAAGAGGCTCTTTAGTTCCTTTTCACTTTCTGCCATAAGGGTGGTGTCATCTGTGTATCTGAGGCTATTGATATTTCTCTCTTCAATCTTGATTCCAGCTTGTGCTTCATCCAGTCTGGCATTTCGCATGATGCATGTAAGGGGTTTTCCAAAATTTGCTGGCATATTGTGTGCAGCACTTTCATAGCATCATATTTTAGGATTTGAAATAGCTCAGTTGAAATTCCATCACCTCCACTAACTTTGTTTATAGTGATGCTTCCTAAGGCCCACTTGACTTTGAACTCCAGGATGTCTGGCTCTAGGTGAGTGATCACACCATTGTGATTATTCGGGTCGTGAAGATCTTTTTTGCACAGTTCTTCTGTGTATTCTTGCCACCTCTCTTTAGTATCTTCTGCTTCTGTTAGGTCCATACCATTTCTGTCCTTTATCGAGCCCATCTTTGCATGAAATGTTCCCTTGGTATCTCTAATTTTCTTGAAGAGATCTCTAGTCTTTCCCATTCTACTGTTTTCCTCTATTTCTTTTCATTGATCACTGAAGAAGGCTTTTTTATCTCTCCTTGCTATTCTCTGGAACTCTGCATTCAGTTGGGTATATCTTTCCTTTTCTCCTTTGCCTTTCACTTCTCTTCTTTTCTCAGCTATTTCTAAGGCCTCCTCAGACAACCGATTTGCCTTTTTGCATTTCTTTTTCTTAGGGATGGTCTTTATCATTGCCTCCTGTACCAATGCCATGAACCTCCATCCATAGTTCATCAGGCACTCTATCAGATCTAACCCCTTGAATATATTTCTCACTTCCACTGTATAATCATAAAGGATTTGATTGAGGTCATACCTGAATGATCTAGTGGTTTTCCTTACTTTCTTCAATTTAAGTCTGAATTTGGCAATAAGGAGTTCATGATCTGAGCCACAGTCAGCTCCCAGTCTTGTTTTTGCTGACTGTATAGAGCTTTTTCATCTTTGGCTGCAAAGAATATAATCCGTCTGATTTTGGTGTCGGCCATCTGGTGATGTCCATGTGTAGAGTCTCCTCTGTGTTGTTGGAAGAGGGTGTTTGCTATGACCAGTGCACTCTCTTGATAAAACTCTGTTAGCCTTTGCCCTGCTTTATTCTGTACTCCAAGGCCAAACAAAGGCACTGAGGTCTCTGTGGGGTCCTCAAAATTTGCTGGCATATTGTGTGCAGCACTTTCATAGCATCATATTTTAGGATTTGAAATAGCTCAGTTGAAATTCCATCACCTCCACTAACTTTGTTTATAGTGATGCTTCCTAAGGCCCACTTGACTTTGAACTCCAGGATGTCTGGCTCTAGGTGAGTGATCACACCATTGTGATTATTCGGGTCGTGAAGATCTTTTTTGCACAGTTCTTCTGTGTATTCTTGCCACCTCTCTTTAGTATCTTCTGCTTCTGTTAGGTCCATACCATTTCTGTCCTTTATCGAGCCCATCTTTGCATGAAATGTTCCCTTGGTATCTCTAATTTTCTTGAAGAGATCTCTAGTCTTTCCCATTCTACTGTTTTCCTCTATTTCTTTTCATTGATCACTGAAGAAGGCTTTTTTATCTCTCCTTGCTATTCTCTGGAACTCTGCATTCAGTTGGGTATATCTTTCCTTTTCTCCTTTGCCTTTCACTTCTCTTCTTTTCTCAGCTATTTCTAAGGCCTCCTCAGACAACCGATTTGCCTTTTTGCATTTCTTTTTCTTAGGGATGGTCTTTATCATTGCCTCCTGTACCAATGCCATGAACCTCCATCCATAGTTCATCAGGCACTCTATCAGATCTAACCCCTTGAATATATTTCTCACTTCCACTGTATAATCATAAAGGATTTGATTGAGGTCATACCTGAATGATCTAGTGGTTTTCCTTACTTTCTTCAATTTAAGTCTGAATTTGGCAATAAGGAGTTCATGATCTGAGCCACAGTCAGCTCCCAGTCTTGTTTTTGCTGACTGTATAGAGCTTTTTCATCTTTGGCTGCAAAGAATATAATCCGTCTGATTTTGGTGTCGGCCATCTGGTGATGTCCATGTGTAGAGTCTCCTCTGTGTTGTTGGAAGAGGGTGTTTGCTATGACCAGTGCACTCTCTTGATAAAACTCTGTTAGCCTTTGCCCTGCTTTATTCTGTACTCCAAGGCCAAACAAAGGCACTGAGGTCTCTGTGGGGTCCCTGGGTCCTGGTGCGCACAAGATTTTGTTTGAGCCCCCCAAGCATTTCTGGCAGGTAAGGAGTTTGATTCTTAATGCGATTTCGCCCCTCCTACTCTCTTGTTGGGGCCTCTCATTTGCCCTTGGATGTGGGGTATTTTTTTTTGGTGGGATCCAACATTCTCTTGTCGACAGCTGTCCAGCGGTTAGTTGCAGTTTTGGAGTTCTCACAGGAGAAGATGAGCGCACATCCTTCTACTCCGCCGTCCTGAACAACTTCATGTCACACACACACACACAAAAGTCCTATCCTTGTGGAAAGCTTAGCAAAGCAGGCTGAGCCTGAGCTGGGCAGGGGGCGGTCCTCAGCCCTTCTCTGCCCTGTGGGGACTGTCACGACCCGTGCCGTGTGCTTCTCCAGGTCTTCATGGTCAAGGCTAGCGGGGAGGTGTTTGTGAACCAGATCTACACCCAGCTGCCCGTCTCAGCAGGTAAGGGTGCCTGCCCCGTCCCCACTTCTGGCGGTCCCGCCTCTCGCACCCACTAAGACGTGGGCCCCTGTGTCCACAGCCAACGTCACGCTCTTCAGACCCTCCACCTTCTTCATCATCGCCCAGACCCAGCTGGGCCTGCAGCTGGACATCCAGCTGGTGCCCATCATGCAGGTGTTCGTGAGGCTGGCACCACAGGCCCGAGGGCAGAGCTGCGGTAAGAGGGTCACCGCCCGGCACCCAGGCCCACCCCCCGCGGCTGGGCGCTCAGGGGCCTCATACTGCCCTCCACCCCAGGCCTGTGCGGGAACTTCAACCAGAACCAAGCCGATGACTTCCGGACCATCAGTGGCGTGGTGGAGGGCTCAGCCGCCGCCTTCGCCAACACCTGGAAGACCCAGGCCGCCTGCCCCAATGTCAAGAACAGCTTCGAGGACCCCTGCTCCCTCAGCGTGGAGAACGGTGTGTGTCCAGCAGCCCCAGGGCCTGCCTGGTGCCTCGGACCGCTCACACCCGGCTCTGCTCCATACAGAGGAACTCGGGGTGAAAGAAAGCCGCTCACCTCGAGGGGGCTCCCGCTTGACATGACGTCCAGCCCCACTGACCACCCCTCCTCTGTCCACAGAGAAGTATGCTCAGCACTGGTGCTCCCGGCTGACCGACCCCCACGGCCCCTTCGCCCAGTGCCACTCCGCCGTGGACCCCAGCACCCACTACTCGGTAATGCCGCCTCCTGGCTCTGCCCTTGGGCCTAGGCCACCCTCAGGGTAGCAAGGGCCAGGGCAACAGCATCTGGGCCCAGCCAGTCTCCCGGGCTCTGTCCCCTCCCCCACTCACTCACTCATTCACTCACTCACTCACCCATTCGCTCACTCACTCACTCATTCACTCGCTCACTCATTCACTCACTCACTCACTCACTCACTCATTAATTACTCAGCTGCTCATTCGCTCACCCACCCATTGTGAGATTTCGAGTCCATCTGTCCTCCTGCCCTACACTCAGGCACTGGGGCAGGGGCTGCTACACACAGTGAGTGAGTAGCCCGCTGGCCCTGGGGTCAGTGAGAAACTGGTGTCTGGGACTGACCACACGGGGCCGGACCGCTGGGTCACAGAGATGAGGGACTGTGACCCCTCCGGCAGCCCCCCACCAACCCAAGGACGTGAGTGCAAGATGGTCTGTTCACGCTCTGCTGAGGGAGGGGGAGCCCCCGTGAGCCTGGGGAGGGGTCCTGGGGAGGCAGGGGCTCCAGCTGCAGCGTGCGGAGTGATCGCCATGTGTGGGCTGGGGTCCCTGACGCCCTGGTGCGCCCCCAGAACTGCCTGTTCGACACCTGCAACTGTGAGAAGAGCGAGGACTGCATGTGCGCGGCCCTGTCCTCCTACGTCCGGGCCTGCGCCGCCCGCGGCGTGCTGCTCCGCGGCTGGCGGGACGGCGTGTGCAGTGAGTGTCCTGCGGCAGATGCGCCACAGACCCCACCCCCCAGCCAGGCGTGGGGGTTGAGGAGCACCGAGCCCATGGCCCCGGGACCCTGCCGGGGAGCTGTCGGGGCCGGGGGTGCCTGCCAGCTCTGGCCTGAGTGCCACCCTCCCTGCACCCGCAGCAAAGCCCGTGGCCACCTGCCCCAAGTCACTCGTCTACCGCTACAACATCAGCACGTGCCTGCCCACCTGCCGGGCCCGGAGCGACAAGGATGTCACCTGCAGCATCAGCTTCGTCCCCGTGGATGGCTGCACCTGCCCTGACGGCACCTTCCTGGACGACACCGGCGCATGTGTGCCGGCCGCCAGCTGCCCCTGCTACTTCCAGGGCTCCGTGGTCCCCAACGGGGAGTCGCTGCACGAGCAGGGCACCGTCTGGTAGGAGCCGCTGCTGAGTGGGCGGGGCGGGGGAGGCTGGGGGTTCTCTGACCATGCTCTCCCGGCAGCTCCTGCACCCAGGGCACCCTGACCTGCATCGGAGGCCACACCCCAGACCCAGGTGAGCTGCGAGTGGGGGGCGAGGGGGAGCCTCGGTTATCTCTGCACGGAGTACCTGCGGGGTGACACGGCCGCAAGGCAGTGAGCTTGGGCGGCGGCAGGCTCCCCTGAGCGCCCCCTCCCTCCCCAGTCTGCGTCCCACCCATGCTCTACTTCGACTGTCGCAATGCCACGCCCGGGGCCAGCGGGGCCGGCTGTCAGAAGAGCTGCCACACCCTGGACATGGACTGCGTAAGTGTCCCCGCTGTCCCTGCGGTCCCTCTGTAGGCCCAGGTCATCCGTTGAGCAGGGTCTGTCCCCCCGCAGTACAGCACCAAGTGCGAGCCCGGCTGTGTGTGTCCCGACGGGCTGGTGGCCAGCGGCGATGGCGGCTGCGTCCCCGTGTCCGCCTGCCCCTGTGTGCACAACGAGGCCAGCTACCAGCCAGGCCAGACCATCCACGTGGGCTGCAACACCTGGTACGGGGCCTGGGGGGGGGGGCGGCTCCGGCAGCGGGACGAGGCCCGGCCCGGCCAGCCGTGGGGGCGGGCAGCTGGGGCCTCAAGGAGGGAGGTGTGGGCTGACGGGCACTGTCCCCCAGCACCTGTCAGAGTCGGGCGTGGCAGTGTACTGACCAGCCCTGCCTGGCCACCTGCACGGTGTATGGGGATGGCCACTACCTCACCTTCGACGGGCGGCGCTTCAGCTTCAGTGGGGACTGCGAGTACACGCTGCTCCAGGTACACGGCCACCGAGCTCCCCTGCCCCACCCGCCCGAGGCCTGCTCACTGCCCCGGTGCATGCTTACCCCAGCGGGCCGCTCCTCTGCCCACAGGACCGCTGCGGCGGGAACGGCAGCACCCAGGACAGCTTCCGCATCGTCACCGAGAATGTGCCCTGCGGCACCACAGGGACCACCTGCTCCAAGGCCATCAAGATCTTCCTGGGGGTGAGCAGGGGAGGGGGTCCAGGCAGGAGCCCCCCAAGAAGGCCGTGCTCCCATAACTAAGCCAGGACACGGGTGGCCGAGCCGTGGATCCACCCAGGCGGTGACCAGTGTCCTCAACCACCCTCACGTCCCTGCAGAGCTACGAGCTGAAGCTGAGTGATGGGACACTGGAGGTGATCGGGACGGGCCCGCGGCCGCCCTACTCCATCCGCCAGATGGGCATCTACCTGGAGGTGGACACAGAGATGGGCCTCACGCTGCTGTGGGACAAAGGCACCAGCGTCCTCCTCAGACTCAGCCCCGAGCTCAAGGTGAGGCCTCGCCCCAGGCCAGGGGCAGCTGGTGATGGAGGTGCAGGCAGGGGAGAGAGAGATCCCGAAACAGAGAGAGAGAGAGGTGAGCAGAGGACACAGGGAGAGGCAGGGAGAGGCAAGGCAAGCAACACAGGAAGAAGAGAGGCACCGAGAGATGGAGAGGCAGAGAGAGAGGGAGGGCTGACGGCACAAATCCTCGGCCACGTCTGGGTCCTGCAGCTGCTGGAAGGAGGACCCGAGACAGGGGGCCCTCCTCCCCAAGGCTGGACGCCGAGCTGGCTGAGGTGCCCCAGGGCTATGGGCCTCCCAAGGCCCGAGGCCTCCCTCCCTCCTCCAGGCTCTGTGGCCCCAGGCACCCCTTCACCCCCGACCCTGGTCCCCACATCCCCACACCATCTTCGTTGCATGGACCCTCGTTCCATAAGGATGCAGCCACCAGATCGGCCACCTCACACCAGGGAACCCTCGTCCTGCAGACACCTCACTGTCATGCTGGGCTGTGGGGGCTTCCAGGATGAGGACCCAAGCCTGTCTTTGGGGTCACCCCATAGCTGCTATGCCACGTCACCTGTATCCTCTGCTCCAGGAGACGCCAGCGCCCAGCGGGCCGCACCCAGGGCCGCCCTCACACTCACTGGGGCTGCTCTGGGGGCTGTCCTGGGGGAGGTGCGGGCCCAAGGGAGTGAGTGGGCCCCTCCTGCGCCCGCCCGGAGCTGCTGCCATCTCCATGTCCATCTGTCTGCAGGGGAGGGTCTGCGGGCTGTGCGGGAACTTTGACGACAACGCCCTCAACGACTTCACCACACGGAGCCAGTCTGTGGTGGGCGACGTGCTGGAGTTTGGCAACAGCTGGAAATTCTCCCCATCGTGCCCGGATGCTCTGGCTCCCCGGGACCCCTGCACCGCCAACCCGTACCGCAGGTCCTGGGCCCAGAAGCAGTGCAGCATCATCAACAGCGCCACCTTCAGCGCCTGCCACGCCCACGTACGTGGGGTTCCTCCGGGCACCTGGGGAGGGAGGGACGGAAGTGGCTCTGGGCTCCCCACCACCCTCTGAGGCCAGCGGTGGCTGCGTAGGACTCCATGCTCCAGGGGAAACTGGCCCAGGTGGACACCAAGCCACGTGGGTGCCCAGGAGCCCCCCGGTGTCTGAAGCCTCTCTCTCCCACAGGTGGAGCCAGCCAGGTACTACGAGGCCTGCGTGAGCGACGCCTGCGCCTGTGACTCGGGGGGCGACTGTGAGTGCTTCTGCACGGCCGTGGCCGCCTACGCCCAGGCCTGCCACGATGTGGGCGTGTGCGTGTCCTGGCGGACCCCGGACATCTGCCGTGAGTATTCTAGGACCTGCCTCCCAGGTGGCATGGGGGTGCACAGGGTCATGAGAGTGGAGCTGAGAGTGGGAGGGGAGGCAGGGAATGAGCAGGGCCCCCTTCCCCCGCCCCAGGGCCCGGGCGCAGGGGGCGGGCATCCTTAAGAAGCCGGCTGCTTGCCCCCTCTCACCCACGGGCCTTGTAGGCCCACACCCTGCGAGGCCAAGTCTGGGAGGCACAGAGGACAGCCGTGGCTTTAGAGCAGCTCTCAGGACTCGGCAAGGATCAGGGTGTGGGGGTGGCCCCGGGCTGTCCTTCTGGGGCAGCCCTCCGCCTGGGGCCCCCCGACCGGACGCCTGGCCCTGAGTGACCCCTCACTGACCCCTCGCCCACAGCTCTGTTCTGCGACTACTACAACCCCCAGGGCCAGTGCGAGTGGCACTACCAGCCTTGTGGGGTGCCCTGCATGAAGACCTGCCGGAACCCCGGCGGCCAGTGCTGGCCCGACACCCGTGGCTTGGAAGGTGGGCACCTGCTGGTCTGGGGCAGGGTGGGGCGTGCTGGGGACCCTGGGTCGGGGCTGGGGCCTGTCCTGGCGATCCTGGGACCATTGACTGGGCTGAACTCCCCCTGGCCCCTCGAGGTGCCTTTGTGGCCAGAGCCTCGAGCTCCCTGCTGCCGGGGGGGTGGGGTCCAGGGCTGGGGCCTGAGGTGGGAGCGAGGCCATGGGTGACTGGCCCGGCTGGGACTCACGTCCCTCTGGCTCATAGGCTGCTACCCCAAGTGCCCACCAGAGGCCCCCATCTTCGACGAGGACCAGATGCAATGTGTGGCTTCATGCCCGACCCCATCCCCACAACCCCCCTGCCATGTTGGAGACCAGTCTTTCTGGCCAAACTCCATGGTGCCCTCGGACAGGAACTGCTACTCCTGGTGAGTCTGGCCGGAGCTGCGAGGTCCTGGAGCACGTGGGGGATTCGCCTGGCCACCTCCCAGCAGGGTCTCCTTCCTTCAGGGCCAGAGGGTGCCCCGTTCTGGGTCTCCTGTGGGGGTCCATGGGGAGCCTCCTCACTGCTGGATGAGGGTGGGGGGCCTGGGGGTGAAGAAAGGAGGCAGAAGGGAACCTGGGTAGTGACACCACCCAAGGAGCCCTCCCCAGGAAGAGGCCCTGGGGAGGAAGGGGCCTCCGGAAGGTCCTTGGGTTCAGAGGCTGTGCTGGAACCACCTCCTCTGCTCATTGGCTGAAAGGATCCCTGAGAGGGCGTGGCCTCCGGGCTGAGGCCTGGCCGCAGGGACCCAGCAGGGTGGCTCCGGCCTGCCCCCGGCACAGGCCAGAGGACGCCTGGCACCCCCAGACTCACCTTTCTTCCGTCACCAGCGTCTGCACCAAGGGCGGCGTGCAGTGCGCCTACGACGCGAACGGTGAGCAGCAGACCGCCCTCCTTGCGCCCGGGGCTGGGGCTCCTGCCTGTGTCCCCGCCTGGTAACGCTGGCGCTCTGCTCCCCACAGCCTGCGTCTGCACCTACGACGGGAGGCCTTTCCATTCTGGGGACGTCATCTACCACACAACGGATGGCTTGGGGGGCTGCATCTCGGCCCACTGTGGGGCCAACGGCACCATTGAGAGAAGGGTCTACACCTGCAGCCCCACCACACCCACACCCCAGACCACCTTCTCCTTCTCAACATCCCTGCCTGGTAAGGCAGACACGTGGGTACCGTGCAGGGCTGTGCCCCACCCCCACCGTGAGTCGGGAAGGAGCCGGGACCCAGCAGAGCCTGTGACCCTTGTCCAGTCACCCTGCAACCAGGAAGGGCCAGCCTCCTCAAGGCCCCCTGGCAGGACCGATGCCCTTGTGCTTTCAGAGCTGAGGCTCCCAGCGAGGGGCAGGCGCTTTAAGTGCAGGTGTCCCAGGCCGGTCCCTGGGAAGAGGACCACAGGAAGCCAGCTCAAGCACCCCTGCCCAGACCTGCTGCCCTCAAGGCTGCTCTGAGTCCTCACTCTTCCAGGGGCACCTCAGGGCCTTATTAGAGCTTCCCCAAAGGGTGATGAGCCCCTGGAACTCTGGCCTTAGGTTCCAGGAAGCAGGCTTCCTTACACAAACTTGACTCACCTCTTGACTCAGGAGCAGTGAGCGCCACACCTGCCAGGTGTGGGTGCCCTGCCCCCCAAGCTCCTGTTGGGGCAGATGCGGTGGAATGCCCTGGCAGCTGATGCTGACAGAGCGGCGGGGCAGGGTGTCCTCGAGGGCTGTGGGGAGTCCCGGCCCCTGATGCTCGTCCTCTCTCTCCCACCCTCAGGTGTGAGCTCGACGCTTCCACCCGGCACACGCCCCAGCCCTTCCGAGAGCACAGCACACACACCAAGCACAGCCCCGGCCTCCAGCCCAGGCACCTCAACACCTGTCCCAGGAACCTCAACACCTGTCCCAGGACCCTCTACACCTGTCCCAGGCACCTCTACACCTGTCACAGGACCCTCAACACCTGTCCCAGGAACCTCAACACCTGTCCCAGGAACCTCTACACCTGTCCCAGGAACCTCTACACCTGTCCCAGGCACCTCAACACCTGTCCCAGGCACCTCAACACCTGTCCCAGGACCCTCTACACCTGTCCCAGGCACCTCTACACCTGTCACAGGACCCTCAACACCTTTCCCAGGAACCTCAACACCTGTCCCAGGAACCTCTACACCTGTCCCAGGCACCTCAACACCTGTCCCAGGCACCTCAACACCTGTCCCAGGACCCTCTACACCTGTCCCAGGCACCTCTACACCTGTCACAGGACCCTCAACACCTTTCCCAGGAACCTCAACACCTGTCCCAGGAACCTCTACACCTGTCCCAGGCACCTCAACACCTGTCCCAGGCACCTCAACACCTGTCCCAGGACCCTCTACACCTGTCCCAGGCACCTCTACACCTGTCACAGGACCCTCAACACCTTTCCCAGGAACCTCAACACCTGTCCCAGGAACCTCTACACCTGTCCCAGGCACCTCAACACCTGTCCCAGGCACCTCAACACCTGTCCCAGGACCCTCTACACCTGTCCCAGGCACCTCTACACCTGTCACAGGACCCTCAACACCTTTCCCAGGAACCTCAACACCTGTCCCAGGAACCTCTACACCTGTCCCAGGCACCTCTACACCTGTCCCAGGCACCTCAACACCTGTCCCAGGACCCTCTACACCTGTCCCAGGCACCTCTACACCTGTCACAGGACCCTCAACACCTGTCCCAGGAACCTCAACACCTGTCCCAGGAACCTCTACACCTGTCCCAGGCACCTCTACACCTGTCACAGGACCCTCAACACCTTTCCCAGGAACCTCAACACCTGTCCCAGGAACCTCTACACCTGTCCCAGGCACCTCAACACCTGTCCCAGGCACCTCAACACCTGTCCCAGGACCCTCTACACCTGTCCCAGGCACCTCTACACCTGTCACAGGACCCTCAACACCTTTCCCAGGAACCTCAACACCTGTCCCAGGAACCTCTACACCTGTCCCAGGAACCTCTACACCTGTCCCAGGAACCTCTACACCTGTCCCAGGCACCTCAACACCTGTCCCAGGAACCTCTACACCTGTCCCAGGAACCTCTACACCTGTCCCAGGAACCTCTACACCTGTCCCAGGCACCTCAACACCTGTCCCAGGAACCTCTACACCTGTCCCAGGCACCTCTACACCTGTCCCAGGCACCTCAACACCTGTCCCAGGCACCTCAACACCTGTCCCAGGACCCTCTACACCTGTCCCAGGCACCTCTACACCTGTCACAGGACCCTCAACACCTTTCCCAGGAACCTCAACACCTGTCCCAGGCCCCTCTACACCTGTCCCAGGCACCTCTACACCTGTCACAGGACCCTCAACACCTTTCCCAGGAACCTCAACACCTGTCCCAGGAACCTCTACACCTGTCCCAGGCACCTCAATACCTGTCCCAGGCACCTCAACACCTGTCCCAGGCACCTCTACACCTGTCACAGGACCCTCAACACCTTTCCCAGGAACCTCAACACCTTTCCCAGGACCCTCAACACCTGTCCCAGGCACCTCTACACCTGTCCCAGGACCCTCAACACCTGTCACAGGAACCTCTACACCTGTCACAGGACCCTCTACACCTGTCACAGGCACCTCTACACCTGTCCCAGGAACCTCTACACCTGTCCCAGGCACCTCAACACCTGTCCCAGGAGCCTCTACACCTGTCCCAGGAGCCTCTACACCTGTCCCAGGCACCTCTACACCTGTCCCAGGACCCTCAACACCTGTCCCAGGCACATCTACACCTGTCCCAGGCACCTCAACACCTGTCCCAGGCACCTCAACACTTGTCCCAGGACCCTCTACACCTGTCACAGGTAACTTGACTCCTGGGAGAACAACCCTCTTGACTCCCAGCCCAGTGCCAGTTTCAACAACAATTTCAAACACAATTTCTGTGTTGTCCACAGCTCCAAGGCCCTCAGAGCAGTCCTCACCTGAGCCCACCACGGTCACCTGTTTACAAGTTTTATGCAACTGGACTGAGTGGATGGACGGCAGCTACCCTGGGCCAGGGAGAAACAGTGGAGATTTTGACACTATTTCGAATCTCAGAGCCAAAGGTTATAAATTCTGTGCAGAGCCCAAGAATGTGCAGTGCCGGGCAGAGCGCTTCCCTGACACCCCACTGCAGGAGCTGGGCCAGGATGTGATCTGTGACAAAGCCGTGGGCCTGATTTGCTGGAACAAGGACCAGCTGCCCCCCATCTGCTATAACTACAACATCCGCTTCCTGTGCTGTGAGCTGGTGGACACTTGCAGGACAAACACCACTTCCCCTGCTATACATGCGACCACACGGACAACCACAGCTGAAGGCAGCACTCCCTGGGCCACTGGCACCCTCTCCACTCCCACAAAACTCAGCACTGCCAGCTCACCTCAGGCGACCCCAACAAGATGGGTCATGCCCAGCCCACACGAGCAGCCCTCTCCGGGGGCCACGCCCTGCGAGCCGAAGTGCAGGTGGACCAAGTGGTTCGACGCGGACTTCCCAACGCCCGGGCCCCACGGGGGAGACAATGAAACCTTCAGCAACATCCTGAGGAATGGAGGCACCATCTGCCACCGACCTGAAGCCATCCGCGAAGTGGAGTGCCGAGCCGAGAACCACCCTGGGGTCAGCATCCACGAGCTGGGCCAGCTGGTACAGTGCCGCCAGGATGTGGGCCTGCTGTGTCGGAACCAGGACCAGAAGGGCAAGACCAGGCTGTGCCTCAACTACCAGATCAAAGTGCTGTGCTGCGAGCCCCAGGAACACTGCCCTCCCCCCACTGTCAAAGTCACCAGCACCTCCAGTGTGAGCGTCACTGTGCACACAGGGACCACCTTCCACGAAGCCACATCCAGTGCAACCCCTGTGCAGAGAAGCGGCACAACCTCGGCTCCTACAACCAGCTCAAACCCTGTGCACACAAGCAGCACAACCTTGGCTCCTACAATGACCTCAAGCTCTGTGCACACAAGCAGCACAACCTCGGCTCCTACAACGAGCTCAACCCCTGTGCACACAAGCAGCACAACCTCGGCTCCTACAACCAGCTCAACCCCTGTGCACACAAGCAGCACAACCTCGGCTCCTACAACCAGCTCAACCCCTGTGCACACAAGCAGCACAACCTCGGCTCCTACAACCAGCTCAACCCCTGTGCACACAAGCAGCACAACCTCGGCTCCTACAACCAGCTCAACCCCTGTGCACACAAGCAGCACAACCTCGGCTCCTACAACCAGCTCAACCCCTGTGCACACAAGCAGCACAACCTCGGCTCCTACAACCAGCTCAACCCCTGTGCACACAAGCAGCACAACCTCGGCTCCTACAACCAGCTCAACCCCTGTGCACACAAGCAGCACAACCTCGGCTCCTACAACCAGCTCAACCCCTGTGCACACAAGCAGCACAACCTCGGCTCCTACAACCAGCTCAACCCCTGTGCACACAAGCAGCACAACCTCGGCTCCTACAACCAGCTCAACCCCTGTGCACACAAGCAGCACAACCTCGGCTCCTACAACCAGCTCAACCCCTGTGCACACAAGCAGCACAACCTCGGCTCCTACAACCAGCTCAACCCCTGTGCACACAAGCAGCACAACCTCGGCTCCTACAACCAGCTCAACCCCTGTGCACACAAGCAGCACAACCTCGGCTCCTACAACCAGCTCAACCCCTGTGCACACAAGCAGCACAACCTCGGCTCCTACAACCAGCTCAACCCCTGTGCACACAAGCAGCACAACCTCGGCTCCTACAACCAGCTCAACCCCTGTGCACACAAGCAGCACAACCTCGGCTCCTACAACCAGCTCAACCCCTGTGCACACAAGCAGCACAACCTCGGCTCCTACAACCAGCTCAACCCCTGTGCACACAAGCAGCACAACCTCGGCTCCTACAACCAGCTCAACCCCTGTGCACACAAGCAGCACAACCTCGGCTCCTACAACCAGCTCAACCCCTGTGCACACAAGCAGCACAACCTCGGCTCCTACAACCAGCTCAACCCCTGTGCACACAAGCAGCACAACCTCGGCTCCTACAACCAGCTCAACCCCTGTGCACACAAGCAGCACAACCTCGGCTCCTACAACCAGCTCAACCCCTGTGCACACAAGCAGCACAACCTCGGCTCCTACAACCAGCTCAACCCCTGTGCACACAAGCAGCACAACCTCGGCTCCTACAACCAGCTCAACCCCTGTGCACACAAGCAGCACAACCTCGGCTCCTACAACCAGCTCAACCCCTGTGCACACAAGCAGCACAACCTCGGCTCCTACAACCAGCTCAACCCCTGTGCACACAAGCAGCACAACCTCGGCTCCTACAACCAGCTCAACCCCTGTGCACACAAGCAGCACAACCTCGGCTCCTACAACCAGCTCAACCCCTGTGCACACAAGCAGCACAACCTCGGCTCCTACAACCAGCTCAACCCCTGTGCACACAAGCAGCACAACCTCGGCTCCTACAACCAGCTCAACCCCTGTGCACACAAGCAGCACAACCTCGGCTCCTACAACCAGCTCAACCCCTGTGCACACAAGCAGCACAACCTCGGCTCCTACAACCAGCTCAACCCCTGTGCACACAAGCAGCACAACCTCGGCTCCTACAACCAGCTCAACCCCTGTGCACACAAGCAGCACAACCTCGGCTCCTACAACCAGCTCAACCCCTGTGCACACAAGCAGCACAACCTCGGCTCCTACAACCAGCTCAACCCCTGTGCACACAAGCAGCACAACCTCGGCTCCTACAACCAGCTCAACCCCTGTGCACACAAGCAGCACAACCTCGGCTCCTACAACCAGCTCAACCCCTGTGCACACAAGCAGCACAACCTCGGCTCCTACAACCAGCTCAACCCCTGTGCACACAAGCAGCACAACCTCGGCTCCTACAACCAGCTCAACCCCTGTGCACACAAGCAGCACAACCTCGGCTCCTACAACCAGCTCAACCCCTGTGCACACAAGCAGCACAACCTCGGCTCCTACAACGAGCTCAACCCCTGTGCACACAAGCAGCACAACCTCGGCTCCGACAACCAGCTCAACCTCTGTGCAGAGAAGCGGCACAACCTCGGCTCCTACAACCAGCTCAACCTCTGTGCAGACAAGCAGCGCAACCTCGGCTCCTACAACGAGCTCAACCCCTGTGCAGACAAGCAGCACAAGCTCGGCTCCTACAACGACCTCAACCTCTGTGCAGAGAAGCGGCACAACCTCGGCTCCTACAACCAGCTCGACCTCTGTGCACACAAGCGGCACAACCTTGGCTCCTACAGTGAGCTCAACCCCTGTGCACACAAGGCGCACAACCTCGGCTCCTACAACGAGCTCAACCCCTGTGCGCACGACCTCGGCTCCTACAACGAGCTCAACCTCTGTGCACACAAGCGGCACAACCTCGGCTCCTACAACGAGCTCAACCTCAGTGCAGAGAAGCAGCACAACCTCGGCTCCTACAACCAGCTCAACCTCTGTGCAGACAAGCAGCACAACCTCGGCTCCTACAAGCTCAACCCCTGTGCACACTAGCGGCACAACCTCGGCTCCTACAACGAGCTCAACCCCTGTGCACACAAGCAGCACAACCTCGGCTCCTACAACGAGCTCAACCTCTGTGCACACAAGCAGTGCAACCTTGGCTCCTACAACGAGCTCAACCTCTGTGCACACAAGCGGCACAACCTCGGCTCCTACAACCAGCTCAACCCCTGTGCACACTAGCGGCACAACCTCAGCTCCTACAACGAGCTCAACCCCTGTGCATACAAGCGGCACAACCTCAGCTCCTACAATGAGCTCAACCTCTGTGCACACAAGCAGTGCAACCTCGGCTCCTACAACGAGCTCAACCCCTGTGCACACAAGCAGCACAACCTCCGCTCCTACAACGAGCTCAACCCCTGTGCACACAAGCAGCACAACCTCGGCTCCTACAACCAGCTCAACCTCGGCTCCTGCATCTGGGACCATCCCGTCCCCACCTGGGACCACACCCTGCTCCTGCAGCGTGTCTGGACAGTCACACTCCGCAGGTATTCCTGGGCATGTGCTGTGTGCCACCTCTGGTCCCTGGCGCCCTGTTCCCGAAGCCTCCGTGTGCAGGAGCCGCGGGTGTGTCTTGTGTCTGTGACAGGCTAGTTCTGTGTCCAGGACTGCAGTAAGCTCTCCATACAGATGCAGTCTAGACCTGGGCGGGAGGGCCCCAGCCGGGCCGGCTCTTCTCTGGAGTCACTTCCTGGCCTACAGTGTGTGTCTCTTTCTTTTCCCTGCAGGATCCAACATCTATCAAGTGACTGACCTATCGGGCCACTGCTATTATGCCTTTTGCAGCCTGGACTGCCACGTGGTCAAGGGAACGGCCCCCACCTGCCCCACCAGCATGCCACCTCCCACCCCGAACACCTCACCAAAGTCCTCCCCTTCTACCTCCATGTCTGTCCCTCCACAAGGGTGCCCAAATGCAGTACCCCCAAGAATGGTAACCTCACCTCTCCTGCCCTTCTCAGGGACTCAGGGGGCCTGGGAAGGGACCCTCAGTGGTTTCCAACTAGAGAGTATGGCCTGAAGCGTGGGTGAAGGTCTGTGACTCCTGGGCTGAGGCAGGCTGGCCATGACAAGCAGCCATCTGGTCTCCAGCTTTTCTGGGTGGGGGTGCCAGGAGCTCAGGGCCCAAGGTTGCGATTCCGTTCCCTGTAAAGGGGGCTGGAGCAGGCTGTTGTTTCTCCGGGGGTGGGTGGAACAGCCAAAGACTGGAGACCAAAGAGTTGGAGGCAGGGGACAGGGTGGAATGGGGGCCGCCTTCACCAGCCAGAGCTCCCCCTACTCAGCCCCGTGCCTTCTGGGTGGGGCTGGGGGAGGAGAGGCCTGGGGCAAGGCTGGCCCCTAGCCCCAGAAGGGCGGCTCTTCCCTGTGGGGAGACCCAGGCGAGCACTGAGCCCCGCGGAGTGGGTGCCACGTGGCGACAAGGCCCTGTAGCTTTCTCTGCTTCCACAGAAAGGTGAGACCTGGCCCATGCCCAACTGCTCCGAGGCCACCTGCCAGGGCAACGGGGTCATCACGGTGAGCCCGCGCCGCTGTCCGAGGGTGCAGAAGCCCACCTGTGCCAACGGCTACCCCGCCGTGCAGGTGGCTGACCGTGACGGCTGCTGCTCACACTACCAGTGCCAGTGTGAGTGCACGGGACTGGGCTGGGCGGGCAGGGGCAGAGAAGGCAGAATGGAATTGGGCTGGACCCAGGGAGGACACCCCAAGATCAAGGCACCCGTGGCGGTGCTCAGCCTTCACTGAGGTGCTGTGCGGAGCCCTGCCCGGGCCTGGAGTGCCCGGGCCTGGAGTCCCCAGGCCGCAGGGGTGAGGAGGCAGAGGGAGTCTGGTCCACCTCCGGCGCCTGCTGGACAGAGTTCTGTGTGGTGCCAGTGCATGGGCCCCGGCGGCAAGGCGGTCGCCTGCTCCCCTTGGTGTGGGACCACGTGTCCCTGGGGCGGGGGCGGCGCGGCCCGTAAGGCACTCACTCCTCCGTGCAGGCGTGTGTAGCGGCTGGGGGGACCCACACTACATCACGTTCGACGGCACCTACTACACGTTCCTGGACAACNCTGTCCGAGGGTGCAGAAGCCCACCTGTGCCAACGGCTACCCCGCCGTGCAGGTGGCTGACCGTGACGGCTGCTGCTCACACTACCAGTGCCAGTGTGAGTGCACGGGACTGGGCTGGGCGGGCAGGGGCAGAGAAGGCAGAATGGAATTGGGCTGGACCCAGGGAGGACACCCCAAGATCAAGGCACCCGTGGCGGTGCTCAGCCTCCACTGAGGTGCTGTGCGGAGCCCTGCCCGGGCCTGGAGTGCCCGGGCCTGGAGTCCCCGGGCCGCAGGGGCGAGGAGGCAGAGGGAGTCTGGTCCACCTCCGGCGCCTGCTGGACAGAGTTCTGTGTGGTGCCAGTGCATGGGCCCCGGCGGCAAGGCGGTCGCCTGCTCCCCTTGGTGTGGGACCACGTGTCCCTGGGGCGGGGGCGGCGCGGCCCGTAAGGCACTCACTCCTCCGTGCAGGCGTGTGTAGCGGCTGGGGGGACCCACACTACATCACGTTCGACGGCACCTACTACACGTTCCTGGACAACTGCACGTATGTGCTGGTGCAGCAGATCGTGCCAGTGTACGGCCACTTCCGCGTGCTGGTCGAGAACTATTTCTGCAACGCGGAGGATGGGCTGTCCTGCCCTCAGTCCATCATTGTTGAGTACCAGGAGAACCGCGTCATGCTGATCCGCAAGCCCGTCCACGGGGTGATGACCAATGAGGTAGGCACGTGGCAGGGCGGCCCCCACCAGTGCCGGGTGGGCCGAGGGCGCCAGGCGCTGGCTGATCACCACCGCCCCCTTCCCCTCTCGGTCTGTTCCTCATGGGTCACTGTCCAGATCATCTTTAATGGCGAGGTGGTAAGGCCCGGCTTCCAGAAAGGCGGCATGGCTGTCTCCCAAGTTGGCGTCAAGATGTACGTGAGCATTCCCGAGCTCGGTGTCCAGGTCATGTTCAGTGGCCTCATCTTCTCCGTGGAAGTGCCCTTCAGCAAGTTCGCCAACAACACGGAAGGGCAGTGCGGTGAGTGCCCGGCCCCCACTCCCCACCCTCCTGGCTCCGGGCTCTGTCCGTGGTCATGCAACGTGGCTGAGTGTGTGCGGCGTGAGAAGGGTTTGCCTTGGGTATGTCCCCCGGAGCCACACTCTTGGCCCTGGGCTGAGGCCACTGCATGGCAATGAGCCTAGAGGCAGTTCTGCTTTCTGGCTGTACCGAGAATGTGTGACCACAGGGCCTGGGGCCTGGCCACACAGCCCACACCCAAGGCCCACCCCTGTCGTCCTCCCTGGGAACGGCCCCAGGGTCTGGCTTCTTGGAGGGAAAAGGAAGCACACAGAGGTGGAGGGGCAGGTTCACACACTCCATCAAGGGCCGCCTGGAGATGCCAGGCCCGACCCTCGGCTCGGGGACGCTGAGCCCCTGGCGGCGTGCAGGAGGCCCCCTGACTGCCGCCCCCACGCTGCAGGCACCTGTACCAACGACCAAAAAGACGAGTGCCGCCTGCCCGGGGGCGCAGTGGCGGCCTCCTGCTCCGACATGTCCAGCCACTGGAAGGTGGCATCCCCCGGCCAGCCACCCTGCAACGGGCCTCCCCCGACACCCACCCCAGTGGAGCCCAGGACCTCGCCGACCCCGTGCCCACCTTCGCCAATCTGCCAGCTCATTCTGAGCAAGTGAGAGTCTGGGGCGGGGCTGGGGCAAAGGCAGGGGTGCAAATCGTCCTGTTGCCCCCACGCGGCCGGGCTGGTGGGAAGAGGTTGGCTGCAAGGGGCTGTGAGGGAGAGGGGGTCACATCTGCTGGGGCGCCATGCGCAAAGCCCCGTGGAGGCTGGCTGTGGGGCGGCCTCAGGCTCTGCAGCAGCTCATGGGGGGTCCGGGTGCAAGTCCTCAGCCAGCAGGGCGCTGAGTGGGCAGGCCCCGGAGAACTCAGCGGAGAATTTGCAGAAAGAAAAACTGTTCAGTCAGACTCCCACCCTGCCACATACAGATGGCCTCACGGGCTGGGGTCCCCAGGCTCGCAGGTCAGCCCAGTGACGTCTCTCCCTCGGGGCCCTTTCAGGGAAAGCCTGCAGCCGGGCAGCCCCTCCCTGGCGCTGCCCACAGCCCCCGTGTCTGCGCCACAGGCCCTTCGAGCTGTGCCACGTGCTGATCCCGCCCTGGCCGTACTACCAAGGCTGCACCTTCGACCAGTGCCACATGCCTGGCATGGACGTGGTGTGCTCTGCCCTGGAGCTCTATGCCGCCCTCTGCGCGTCCCTTGGCGTCTGCATCGACTGGCGGGGCCAGACCAACTACACGTGCCGTGCGTGTCCACCCTCTCCCCCTCCCTCTGGGCAGTGGCATTCAAGGGAATGGGCGCAGTGTGCAATCAGTGGGTGGGCTTGGGTGGTCAGGGTGGGCTTCTGGGAGGAGGAGGAGGGCTGGGCCCAGGATGTAGGGCATTTGTTTCCTAAGAGACAAGAGGGGGCATCCAGGTGAGTGTGCCGAGGTTCCGGCCAGGGCCCGTGGCTGGTGCCCTGTGGCCTCAGGCGCATCCTTGCCCTCCACACAGCCTTCACCTGCCCTGCTGGCATGGAGTTCCGGCCGTGCGGCCCGCCCACCACCTCCTACTGCTACATGAACAACAGCGCCAGCCCCCTGTAAGCACCTGCCCTCTGCCTTGGGGGCCCCCTCCCTGGCCCAGCCCGTGTCCCCGCCCTGGAGGGCGCGGCTCGCTCACCCTCTGCTCCCGCCCTCCTCAGGGCCCTCCTAGAACCCAGTCCCATCACGGAAGGCTGCTTCTGCCCACAGGGCACAATGCTGTACAGCTCAAGCAAGGAGGTCTGCGTGCCCACTGACTGCAACAGTAGGTTTCCGGGCTGGGGTCCCCGGGCTGGGCTCCAGGCTTCCAGGCACTGCCCCTGGCTTTTCAGCCGGACCCCAGGGCTTTCCACCATGACCTGGGGTCCCCCGGCCCCAGACTGGGTCTGGCCGTGATGGGCTGGGGGCCGAGGTGGCCCAGCAGTGATCTCGTCTCTCTTCCTCCAGTTTGCCTGGGACCCAATGGGGAGCCTATGGAGGTGAGTGTGGGGCCCTCGGGGGCTGGGGGCTTCTCTCAGCCCTGGAGACTCACAGGACAGGCAGGAGTGGGGCCGGAGTTTCCTGGCAAGACTCAGGACCCCCACGCACAGCCCTGGGGCCGGCGCGCCCCGTCTTCCCAGGGACCCCTCCCGAGCCACAGCGTGCAAGACCGCCTCCTGCCTCCAGGCCCTCGTGGGCCTCAGCCGCACCCGCACCTCTGGAGACCCCCCGCAGGCCCCGAGCCGGGGGCTTCTGCCCCTCCGGCCATAGCCATGGACTCCCTTGTCCCTCCCCCAACAGCCCGGCCGCACGGTCAGCGTGGACTGCCAAGAGTGCATCTGTGAGGGCAGCACGCGGACCATGAGCTGCTGGCCCCGGGCCTGTCCCCCGGCCCCTCCCTGCCCTGAGTCCGGCCAAGTGCCTGTGCCCGAGGCCATGCAGACTGGCCAGTGCTGTCCCCAGTACCACTGCGGTAAGCCCTGGGCAGAGCGGGGGCAGGGGCTCAGGGCCGGCCGGCAGAAAGGCTCCAAAGTGTGGCTACTGTGAGGTCAGAGCTGACCAGGAGCCTCGTCCCTTGGGCAGCGGGCACCCCTCCAAGAGCCTCTCCCTGCCAGAGTCCTCCCCCATTCAGGATTCCTGGAGACCCCCCATAGGGGTGGCGCTCAGGGTGGGGTGGGAGGCAGATCCCTGACGCCCCCTCTGTCCACTGTAGCCTGTGACATCAGACACTGCCCTGAGCCCGAGGCCTGCCCGAAAGGCTCACACGCCGTCCAGACCTACAGGGAGGAGGCCTGCTGCCCGACCTACAGCTGCAGTGAGTGCCCTGGCTCAGAGGCGGCCAGGCAGGGGGAGCGGGGCTGTCACCTGGGGCCTGATGCTGTGCCGAGGGGCGTGGCAGCTGCTCTAGGGGCTGAAGGTGGGTCTGCAGCTTTTCTTTCTCCCCCGAGCAGACTGGACCGTCTGCAGCATCAATGGCACCCTGTACCAGGTAGGAACCGGCAAAGGTCAGGCCCCCTCTGGTACGCAGGGACCAGAGTCCCCGTCCCGCAAGCTTCTCCACGGCTGAGGCTGCATCCCTGTGGGGCCGGGGAAGGGGTGCTTTGGAGCAGCAGTGGACTCTCCTGGGACCACAAAGCTCTTGTCCTGAACTTGACAAGGTCCCCAGACAAGCTTTCCCCTGGCCAGGCCCTCCAGGGCATGTGGTGCAGCCTTTGGACTCTGTCCCCAAGACCGGCAGGGGGCACTCCCGAGGGCCCCCCAGGGCAGGAGTCTGCCTGGCAGGGCCAGGCCTGTCCCACCGACACTGCCCCTGACTCCTGCAGCCTGGTGCCGTGGTCTCCTCCAGCCTGTGTGAAAAATGTTGGTGTGAGCTGCCGGGGGGAGCCTCGTCAGACACCTTTTCGATCAACTGTGAGACCCAGATCTGTGGCACCTCCTGCCCCCTGGTGAGTGCCCCTGCACCTGGCCTCCACACTCACCTCCGCAGCGTCCAGAGGGGCTCAGGCCACGTCCTGCCTCCCTCAGGGCTTCAAGTACCAGGGTCGGGCCGGGCAGTGCTGTGGTGAGTGCGTGCAGGTGGCCTGCGTCATGAACACCAGCAACAGCTCTGCCCACCTCTTCTACGTGAGTAGTGGCCGCAAGGCCTTGGTGTGCGTTCTGGGCGGGGCGAACCCCAGCCCTGTACAGAGGGCAGAGTGCACAGCGACGGTGGGGGTTCAGGGTGGGTAGCATCCTGGTGCACTGGTGACCCTGGGGAGCCGTCAGAGCTAGGCGGCCTCTGGGCAGAGCCGCAGGAGCTCTGGAAGCCTGTGGGCTGGGGGCTGACGGACAGACACAGCACCCGCCCCAGCTGGAGGGGCCCCTGGGGAGGGCCGCTTACCTGCTGGCTGGGACTCCCTGCAGCCGGGCGAGTCCTGGTCAGACCCCGGAGACCACTGCACCTCCCATGAGTGTGAGCGGCACCGGGATGGGCTCGCGGTGGTGACCACGAAGAAGGCGTGTCCCCCACTTAACTGTCCTGCGGTGAGTCCCGGCAGCCCGCCCGCCCTTCCTGGGGACCCGCAGTGGTCCGGAGGATCAGTCCCGGGACAGGAGTGGGCGGCCACGATCAGCAGGTGGGGGGCATGGCTGTGCCCTCCTGGTACCCGCTCCCCGCTAATGGCACCGTGGTCCACGCAGGACAAGGCTCTGCCGAGCGAGGACGGCTGCTGCCTCTTCTGCCCCCCACCCAGCTACCCCAACCGTGAGTGGGCCGCTCTGCCGGGGAGGGGATGCGAGTTCGCGCCTGCCCCGGGCCAGGGCTGACCTCTGCACACCCCCTGACCCTCCCCAGGGTCGACCTGCGCGGTGCACCACCAGCTTCAGGTCCTCCGGCTGCAGGGCTGCAGCTCCCCCGGGCCCGTGCGCCTCGCCTACTGCCGGGGCAACTGCGGGGACACCACCTCCGTGTACGTGAGCCCGCCCCCACCCCACCCCGCGGGGCCGCCACCTCCCTGGGCGTGAGCCCC
>SJXP01002895.1:66495-86999 GCA_006408505.1 Damaliscus lunatus | reverse complement strand
CCCTGCAGACAGATGTCCCAGGGCAGCTCTGGGCGTTGGGAAGACTGTGTCCAGCCACGGCTGCAGGGCCGGCTCCTCTGTCTCTGCTCGGCGCACCCGGATGTGAGTGTCGTTCACACACTCTCTGGCCTGATGTGCAGACGTGGACGAGAGGCCCAGGGTGTCGGGGGGGGACCCTAGTGCCCTGGGAGCCCAGGCAAGGGCTGCGCCACTTGGCAGAAGACCCTCATCCAGAGGCCAGGCAGCCTCCCCAGGAAAGGGGTCCCGGCAGGGGCTGTGGGGGAGGCGCTTGGCCACTGCTGCCCCCCTGCTGGCCCCACCATCCTGCCAGCCACCCTGAGCTCGAGGGGGCCTGGCAGTGCTCAGCAGATCTGCTGGGCAGGCCTGGGGGCGGACGTGGGGAGGTGGTCCAGCAGGGTCCAGCTAAGGTGCCTGAGAGGCCTCCATCCGACACCCTGCTAGTCCAGCTCACCCCTCAGGGCCTTTCCTGGACACAAGACCCCTGCTGAGAGCCCCCCTCCTGTTACAGGACAGAGTTCAAGCTCACCAATCTCTGGGGTGTCCCCCCACTCACTACACTGATCACATCGCAGATGCGGGAGGCTGGGGTCTTGGCAGAACGTGAACACTGTATCTGGGTGGGAGGGAACCCTTCAGCCTCCCCAAGAAAGCTCAGGGGAGTGAAGTCGGGGTCCCCGGGGGTCACGGATGAGGCCCAGGCCTGTGACCCCTAGGAGGGCGAGGCGCCCAGGAGGACTGTGCCCTGCGGCCCGTCTCCCTCCACCCCGGGGCCGGGCCCAGACCCAGGACAGCGGTGTGCCTCCCAGCTGCCCTCTCCAGCCACTGGGCACCGCTGGGCCCTGCGGCCGGGGGAGAGGGCAGCAGGCGGGGCTTGGGTGCAGACGGCTGGCCTGTGCGGCCTCAGAGAAGGCCAGGCACCCCTGGCAGCACTGTTGGGCGGGCAGGGGCACTCCAGGCGGCGTGGGGCTGCGCCGGGGCTCCTCTGCCAGCCTGTGGTGCTGAGTCAACACTGCGCTTCCTGGAGGCAGGAGGCACACTGCCCACTGACACCTGGTCATCTCTGCTGACGTCCAGGACACCCCGCCTGCCACTGTTTATTCTCCCTCACGCTGCCTTAATCCTGAGCAAACGTGGGCCCAGGGCCTGACCTTTTCTACCATCCACGTCTACTCCCTCGCCTGGCCTCTGCCCTTCAGGGGGACCCCACGGCCCTCCCCAAGACCCTGGCCTGTGTGGGGTGCTGCTCCTCCAGGAGGCTTACAGGGCTGGGGAGAAGTGGGGGAGAGGGGAGTGGGGGCCCCTCCTGCACTCGCCTGGGGACCTGCTGCACCACAGGCCCTGGACCGGCCGGCTCTTCCCGGGCGTTCCCTTGCTCTCCCCCGTTTCTGCCCCCCACTTCCCCCGTCTCCCCTGGTCCTCTCCCAGCTCACCACCGTGTCCCCGCCATGTCCAGCAGCAATGATGCCCCCAGTGGTCTCCTTCTAGTCCATTCTCCAAACCACCGCCAGCATGGAGCTTTCTGGAGAACTCTGGGATATGATTTCCAGTTTATGGAGAAATTGCAGAAACAGCGTGACGAGCTCCGCTGTCATTAGCCCAGATTCTCCAGTGTTTGCGTTCGGCTCCCTCTGGTAAACTGCTCCTGGGCTGTGCTGTGCCTGCCCTCTCCTCTCTCTGTGTCTACACATTTTTTTTCTGCAACACTGGAGTTTGAGAAGCTTTGCTCTTTCGCCCTAAAGAGACAGGTGTGTCTCCCAGAAGTAAGGCGGGGCCCGCCGTGGCACAGCACCTCCATCTCCCCTGGTCCGCGCTGCTGCACCTGGCTCTCGCCCTCCTCTCATGCCTTCCTCCCAGCCTGGGGTCTGACCGAGGGCCGCGTGTCACATGAGCCCAACCTCCTGGGTCACCTCTAACCTGAAATCTGCCCCCAGCCTTTCTCTGGGCTTCTCGATCATACCCTTCCTGAGGAGTGTGGGCTGCTTACAGGGTGAAGCGCCCCCTCATCTGGGTCTGCCCGTGGCCTTTCTGTGCTGAGGTTGGAGTTCACATTTGGCAGAGTGGGGATGTGTCCTTCCTGGTGTCCCGTATCTGGAGGCACATGGTGTCAGTTGGACCCACCACTGGGAGCTCACTTTGGCTCAGGTGAGGCTGTCCACTGGAAAGCGATTCCTCCCCACCCTTGGAATGAATACGGTCTTGTGGGAGATGCTTGGGGACCATGTAAGGTGTTAGCACCCATGACGCTTTTCTAATTGCGCCCACTCTTGGCTGGATCCTGCAGTAGGAAGACCTTCCTCTACTCCCCCATGTGTCTATTTCTCCTTTACTCATTTATACCAGTTTAGTCTCACACGCTTGTATTTTCAGAATGACTCTGTGATGGGCTTGGAATCTCTAAGATCTTGTTCTCCATAGAAAGACTGAAAAAGACGGGAGACTGTCAGGACTAACTTTGTCAGAACTCTAGAAGACAGACAGTGGTTTACAAAAACTAAACTAATGTCCAACCCAGAAAAGGCCATCTTCAGAAGAGTAGGAAAGTTTATTGGCATTTTTACTCACCCTTGCCTGTCCCCAGTGCAGGGGCAGTTTGGGGCTTAAATTGCCAACCCAGTTCCATTTCCCTCCCCCACCCCAAAAGGCAGAAGGAGCAGAGAAACCCATATTTGCAAATGGCTGGGAACATCTGGCAACTCCATGAAGGAATGATGCAAGGCATCCATTTCTGTTTTGCTTAATCTGAAACCCAAGTATCAAAAGTGGCTTGCACAGCTCATAAAAGCTGTGAGGTGGCTACAGACCCACAGACTCCTGTGGCAAGAGCCTACAGTTGGGGAAATATAACAGAGCATCTCCGGACTGAAGGAGCTGAAGTGTGACGCTCTGAGAAGTTAGGACTTTTGAGAGCAGCCACGCACGTGCGGAAATTTAGAAAGACACGCTCACGCCCGACGAGACTGCATCCTGGGCTTGTCCCCAGGCTCAGAGCACGTCTACCTAAGTGTCGAAGGACAGACCCAGGCTGTGAAGACTGGGGAAGCTCCTGTTTCTCAGGGAATCTCTGTCCAAACACCAGCTGAAGAACCAGAAAGCCCGTGATCACATGCAATGAGCATCAGTCTTTATAACAGTTGTTTGGAAAAGTTTCAAAACAAATGGACCAGTACAGTCCTCAGAATGACAAAAAAAGAAAGAAGGAAAAGAAAAAGAATATTAAATACTGGGAAAGGGAAGAATTTGATTTCCAGAGTTACCATATGGTCAATTCTCCAATTTTCAACAACAACAACAAAAAAATACAAGGCTTACAAAGAAACAAGAGAATATGGCCTATTCAAAGGAGCAAAATAAACTCACAGAAATCATCCACGAGGAGGTGATGGTATCAGTCTTACTAGACAAAGACTTTAAAACTACTGCTTTAACTATGCTCAAAAAGGGAAAATAAAACGTGGGCAGAAATAAAGGCTATCAGGAAAATGATACATGTACAAAATGAGAATATCAACAAGAAGATAGAAATTTTTTAAAAAAGCAAGCAGAAATTCTGGAGCTGAAAAGTACAGTGGTTGAAATGGAAAATTCACCAAAGGGGCTCAGTAGCAGACTTGATCAAGCAGAAGAAAGGTTCAGTGAGCTTGAAGACAGAACAGCTGAAATGATCAAACGGAGGAGCAGGGAATAAAGAATGAAGAGAAGTGAATAGAGCTTAGGGGACTCCCGGATTATCACCAAGTGGGTCCACATGAGCATAATGAGAGTCTCTGCACAGAAGCAAAAGGGACAAAAATATTATGTGAAGAAATAATGGATGAGAACTTCTAATATGCTTAACCAGCTCCAGGTAGGATAAGCTCAAAGAGCTCCACACTGACACGCATTATAACCAAACTGCCGAAAATCGAAGAAAAAAATCTCAGAAACATCAGGAGAAAGGAGGCATGCAAGTCATTCTCAGTAAGATTCTTTAGCTAATTTATTATCAGAAAACTTGGAAGCCACTAAGGCGCTGAATGATTCCCTTGAAATGGTGAAAGAAAAAACAGTCAGCCGAGAATCCTGGATCTGGCCAAGCTGTTCCTTGATAACGAGAGAGAAATTAGGACATTCCCAGATAAACAAGAACTGAGCATTCATTACCACTGAACCTATTCTATGAGTAAACGAAGGTTGCTCAGTCATGTCTGACTCTGCGACCCCATGGACTACGTAGTCCAAGGAATTCTCCAAGCCAGAATACTAGAATACTGGAGTGGATGGCTGTTCCCTTCTCCAGGGGATCTTTCCAACCCAGGGATGGAACCCAGCTCTCCCACGTTGCAGGCAGATTCTTTACCAGCTGAGCCTCCAGGAAACCTATTCTATAAGAAATGCTAAAAGAAACCCTTCAGGTTGAAATGGAAAGACACTAGACAGTAAATCAAAGCCCTATAAGAAAGTAAAGATCTCCAATAAGGCTAAACATGTGGGCAAATATAAAAATCAGTATTATTGTAATTTTGCTTGTAACTCCAGCTTTTATTTTCCATGATTTAAAAGAGAAATGTGGCAATTCCCTGGCTGTCCAGTGGTTAGGACTTGGCACTCTCACTGCTGGGGTGCAGGTTCAATCCCTGGTCAAGGAACTAAGATCCTGTAAGCCAAGAAGTGTGGTTAAATTTTTTTAAAAAGATAAAAATATGTCTGTTATTAGTACACAATCAATAAAGATTTAATTTGTTGCAACAGTAACATAAGGAGAGGATGGATTATATGTGATTAGAGTTTTACATGCAATTTAGCTTGCCTAAAATGGCACCCCACTCCAGTACTCTTGCTGGGAAAATCCCATGGATGGAGGAGCCTGGTAGGCTGCAGTCCATGGGGTCGCAAAGAGTTGGACACGACTGAGCGACTTCACATTCACTTTTCACTTTTATGCACTGGAGGAGGAAACGGCAACCCACTCCAGTGTTCTTGCCTGGAGAATCCCAGGGACGGGGGATCCTGGTGGGCTGCCGTCTATGGGGTCGCACAGAGTTGGACACGACTGAAGCGCCTCAGCAGCAGCAGCAGCAGATGTGATTAAAGGGAATAGTATGAACAATTACACGCCAACAAGTTTCATAACCTAGAAGCAATGGACAGATTCTGAGAACCAAAGAGTCTAACAAACTTGCTCATGAAGAAACAGACAAACCGAACAGGCCTTTAAATGGCCGTTGTTAAATAGTTTAGTGCCTTGCTCAGTCACTAAAGTCATGTCCACTTCTTTGTGAACCGTGAACTGCAGCACGCCAGGCTTCTCTCTCCATCACTATCTCCCTGAGTTTGCTTAAACTCATCTCCATTAAGTCAGTGATGCCATCTAGCCATCTCATCCTCTGCGGCCCCCTTCTCCTCCTGCCCTCAATCTTTCACAGCATCAGTCTTTTCCAGTGAGTCAGCTCTTCACATCAGGTGGCCAAAGTATTAGAGCTTCAGCCTCAGCATCAGTCCTTCCAGTGAGTATTCACTGGGTTGATTTGAAAGGGTTGATTTCCTTTAGGACTGACTGGTTTGATCTCCTTGCCGTCCAAAGCACTCTCAAGAGTCTTCTCCAGCACCACAGTGAAAGCATCAATTCTTTGGTGCTCAGCCTTCTTTGTGGTCCAACTCTCATGACTCAAACCATTGCTTTGACTCCACAGACCTTTGTCAGCAGGATGACAAAATGATGTCTTTGCTTTTTAACACACTGTCTATGTTTGCCATAGCTATTCTTCAAGGAGCAAGTGTCTTCTAATTTCATGGCTGCAGTCACCATCTGCAGTGATTTTTGGAGCCGAAGAAAATGAAATCTGACACTGTTTCCATATTTCCCCCATCTATTTGCCATGAAGTGATGGCATGAGGTGCCATGATCTTTAGTTTTTTGAATGTTGAATTTTAAACCAGCTTTTTCACTCTCCTCTTTCACCATCATCAAGAGGCTCTTTAGTTCCACTTCACTTTCTGCCATTAAAGTGGTATCACCTGCATATCTGAGGTTGATATTAATTAATTAGTAAGGAGATCAAATCAGCAATCAAAAACCTATCAACAAAGAAAACTTTGGTCCAGGCAAAGAAAAGTATGGGCCAATATCTCTTATGAGCAGTTATGCAAAAATCTTCAACAAAATACTAGCAAAAGAATTCAGAAGTATATTAAAAGGTTTCTACACCATGACCAAGTGAGATTTATTACTGGAATGCAAGATGCCCAATGTACAAAATCAACCAATCACCACCTTAATAGAATGAAAAGGGGAAAACCCCACATCTCAATGCAGAGAAAGAATTTGCCAAAATTCAATACTTTTTCATGATTTAGAAAAAAGAAAACTCAACAAACTAAGAATAGAAGGAAACTCAATGTAACAAAGGCCGTATATGAAAACCTCACAGCTAATATCATACTCAGTGCTGAAAGATAAAATCTTTTCCTTTAAAATCATTAACAAGACAATGATACAGTCACTACTTCTATTCAATGCAGTATTAGAGGTTCTAGCCAAAGCAATTAGACAAGAAAAACAAAACAAAACAAATAAAAGGCACCCACACTGGAAAATAAAGAAACTATCCCTGGTCACAAATGACATGAACTTATATGTATAAATTTCTAAAAATTCCACCAAAAATTACTCAAGCTTGCTATGATGTGAATGTTTCTCTCCAAAATCCTTATGTTGATATTTTAACCCTCAACAGTGATGGTATTAGCAAGTACTTAAGTCATGAGAGTGGAGGCCTCCTGAATGGGATTGTGCATTATAAAAGCAGTTCCAGAGAGATCTGTAGCTCCTGCTGACTTTGCAAGAAGTGGAAAGTCTGAAATCAGGAAGAGGACTTTCACCAGAATCCTATCATGCTGGCTGAATTCCAGCCTCCAGCACTGTGAGAAATAAATTTCTGTCATTTGTATGCAACCCAGTCTGTGTTATTTTTTTATAGCAGCTGAAATGGACTAAAACAGGGCTAATAAAATGAATTAATCAAGCTGCTATACACTAGCAAGGAACAACCCAAAGTTCCTTGGGGTCACTTAATTTCAATAAATTAAAAAAATAACTCCATCCACAATGCCATCAAAAAAATACTTAGGATTAAGTTAGCCAAGGAGGCAAAAGACTTGCACAATGAAAATTACGAAACTTTGCTAAAGGAAATTCGAGAACACATAAATAGTAGAGCATCTCATATCCCTGGATTTGAAGACTGAATACTGATAAGGTAACAATATTACCCAAAGAGATCTACAGGTTTTACATAATCCCTATTAAAATCTCAACAATGCTTTTGCAGAAATACAAAAATCCATCCAGAAATTCATATAGAATCTCAAGGGAATAGACAAAATTCTCTTGAAAAAGAACAAAGTTGAAGGACAAATTCCTCCTGATTCCTGATTTCAAAACTTATTACAAAGCTACAGTACTCAAAATGCTGTGGTACTGCCATAGAGACAGACACATAGGCCAATGGGATAGCACAGCTAGAGCAGAAATACGGGGAAGGCAATGGCACCCCGCTCCAGCACTCTTGCCTGGAAAATCCCATGAACGGAGGAGCCTGGTGGGCTGCAGTCCATGAGGTCACTAAGAGTCGGACACGACTGAAGCGACTTAGCAGCAGCCAGTAGAACACAAATAAGCCCTGGCACACACAGTCAGTTGGTGTTGACTGGTTTTTGATCGGTATGCCAAGACCATTCTGTGAGGGACAGAACAGTCTTTTCAACAAATGGTCCTGGGGAAAAAATTGATACCCACAAGTAAAAGAGTGAAGTTAGACTCTTATCTGACACCATATTTGAAGATTAGATCAAAGGCTCAAATGTAAGAACTAAACCAACGAAACTCTTACAAGAAAATTAGTGGGAAATTCTTGTGATGTTCTACTTGTCAATGATTTTTGGATATGATGCCAAAAGCACAGGTGGCAAAAAAAAATTGATACATTGGGCTACATCAAAATTAAAACCTCTTTGCATCAAAGGACAAGACAAACAAAATGGATAAAATGTTTGCAAATCATATATCTGATTAGGGATTAATATTCAGAATACTGGTGTTCGGTTGCCAAGCCACGTCTGACTCTGTGATGCCCTGGACTGCAGCGTGGCAGGCCTCCCTGTCCCACACTGTCTCCTGGAGTCTGCCCTAGTTCATGTTCATTGAATCAGTGATGCCACCCAACCATCTCATCCTCTGTTGCCCTCTTCTTCTGCCTTCAATCTTTCCCAGCATCAGGGTCTTTTCCAATGAGATGGCTGTTTGCATCAGGTGGCCAAAGTATTGAAACTTCAACTTCAGTATCAGTCCTTCCACTGAATATTAAGATTGATTTCCTCTAGGATTGACTGGTTTGATCCCCTTGCTGTCCAAGCAACTTCCAAGAGTCTTCTCCAGCACCACAGTTTGAAAGCATCAACTCTGCACTCGGCCTTCTTCACGGTCCAGCTCTCACATCTGTGCACGACTAGTGGGAAGACCATAGCTTTGAGTGCAGATCTTTGTCGGCAAAGTGATGTCCTTGCTTTTAAACACACTGTCTAGGTTTGTCATAGATTTCCTTCCAAGAAACAATCATTTAATTTTTGACTGCAGTCCCCATCTGCTGTGATTTTAGAATCCAAGAAGAGAAAGTCTGTCACTCACTTCCACATTTTCCCCTTCTGTCTGCCATGCACTGATGGGCCTGGATGTCTGTCACTCGCTGCCACATTTTCCCCTTCTGTCTGCCATGCACTGATGGGCTGGATGTCTGTCACTCGCTTCCACATTTTCCCCTTCTGTTTGCCATGCAGCGATGGGTTGGATGTCTGTCACTCGCTTCCACATTTCCCCCTTCTGTCTGCCATGCAGCGATGGGCCTGGATGTCTGTCACTCCTCGCTGCCACATTTCCCCCTTCTGTCTGCCATGCAGCGATGGGCCTGGATGTCTGTCACTCGCGTCCACATTTCCCCCTTCTGTCTGCCATGCAGTGATGGCCTGGATGTCTGTCACTCGCTGCCACATTTCCCCCTCTGTCTGCCATGTGCAGCGATGGGCCTGGATGTCTGTCACTCGCTGCCACATTTCCCCCTTCTGTCTGCCATGCACTGATGGGCTGGATGTCTGTCACTCGCTTCCACATTTTCCCCTTCTGTTTGCCATGCAGCGATGGGTTGGATGTCTGTCACTCGCTTCCACATTTCCCCCTTCTGTCTGCCATGCAGCGATGGGCCTGGATGTCTGTCACTCCTCGCTGCCACATTTCCCCCTTCTGTCTGCCATGCAGCGATGGGCCTGGATGTCTGTCACTCGCGTCCACATTTCCCCCTTCTGTCTGCCATGCAGTGATGGCCTGGATGTCTGTCACTCGCTGCCACATTTCCCCCTCTGTCTGCCATGTGCAGCGATGGGCCTGGATGTCTGTCACTCGCTGCCACATTTCCCCCTTGGCCTGGATGTCTGTCACTCGCGTCCACATTTCCCCCTTCTGTCTGCCATGCAGCGATGGGCCTGGATGTCTGTCACTCGCGTCCACATTTCCCCCTCTCTCTGCCATGTGCAGTGATGGGGCTGGATGTCTGTCACTCGCTGCCACGTTTCCCCTTCTGTTTGGCACGTTTCCCCTTCTGTCTGCCATGTGCAGTGACGGCCTGGATGCCATGATCTTAATTTTTTAATGCTGAGTTTCAAGTCAGCGTTTTCATCCTCCTCTTTCCGCCACATCAAGAGGCTCTTTAGTTCCGCTTCACATTCTGCCATCAGAGTGGTATCATTTGCATATCTGAGTTCTGACAAAACGTGGTCCACTGGAGAGTCAGAATGTTAAGAACTCCTAAAACTCAATAACAACAAAAAAGAAACAACCCAACTCAAAAAACCCAGCCAACCGACCAACCAAACAAACAACCCTGAGCCAGGGACTTGAATAGACATTTCTCCAAAGAAGATATCCAAATAGCTAATTAGCACATGAAGAGATGCTCAGCCTCAACAGCCATTAGAGAAACACACATCAAGACCTTGGTGAGAGGCCACTTCATACATGTCGGGCTGGCTGTTATCAAAAGGAGGGCTTCCCAGGTGCTACTAAATGGCAAAGAATCTGCCTAACAATGCAGGAGACACAGGAGACTCAGTTCAATCCCTGGGTCAGGAAGATCCCCTGGAGGAGGAAATGGCAACCCGCTCTAGTATTCTTGCCTGGAAAATTCCCTGGACAGAGGAGCCTTGTGGACTACAGTCCGTAGGGTTGCAAAGAGTCAGACCTGACTGAGCAAGTGAGTATATCTTGTTTATTAAAAAAGGGGATAGGGACTTCCCTGGTGGTCCAGTGGCTAAGACTCTATGCCCCCAATGCAGGGGGCCTGGGTTTGATTCCTGGTCAGGGAAATGGATCCCACACGCTGCAACTGAGTTTGCATGCCGCAACACAGACCTGGTGCAGCCAAATAAACACTTAAAAAATAAAGAAGCAGAAAACTAACAAGTGTTGGCAAGCATGTGGGAAAGTTGGGACCCTTGGGCACTGTTGCTGGGGATGTAAAATGCTTCTGTGTTTGGCGATTCCTCAGAAGGTTAAACACAGATAATACAATTTAGTTTTCCTAGGTACATACCCAGAGGAATTGAAGGCAGGGGCTCCGACAGTTGCCTTATTCCCAACAGCCAAAAGGTGAAAAGAACCCAAACGCCCATCAAGGGACGAATGTGTGAAATGTCGTATATTCACACAACAGAATACTCTTCAGCCTTAAAAGGGGAAATTCTGACACAAGCTACCACGTGGATGAAACTTACATTGTGCAGAGCAAATAACCCAGTACCAAAAGGACCCGGAAGAGTCAAATCCACAGAGACAGGAAGTAGGGTGAGACCAGGGCCCAGGGGAGGGAGAGGGGAGTTGTTTAATGGGTACAGAGTTTCTGAGGGCTGATAAAAGTGTTCCAGAGATGATGGCGGTGACGGTCACACACCACAAATGTACTTAATGCCAGAACCCCGGGAGATGGTGATGGACAGGGAGGCCTGGCGTGCTGCGATTTATGGGGTTGCAAAGAGTCGGACACGACTGAGCGACTGAACTGAACTGAACTAAAATGGCAAATTTTATGTTATGTATGAGTGTGAGTAAACTCCAGGAGACAGTTAAGGACAGGAGCCCTGGTGTGTTGCAGGGCGAGGAGTTGCAAGGAGTCGGACGTGACTTAGTAACTGAGCAACAGCAAGCGCCACTTCATACGCAGATCGGAAACGAAACCAAGATCTCCGATGGTTTCCACGCTGTAAGTGCCCTAGGAGCTCACACCCCAGACTCTTGGGAAGCCCTGGCTCCTCCCTCATCCAGCCTCACCCACCGTGTCCCGCCTCCTCCTGCAGCTCCCCAGCCATGCCAGGTGCCTTCAGACCCTTCAAGGGTCACCTTTATTCCTGCCACAGGGCCTTTGCACCTGCCACTTCCTAAGCTGAAGGCTGCCTCCTCCACGTCCTTCTGCTCAACGCACCCTGCCCCACCCCGCACAGACCTCTGTGCTGTGAGCTCCAGGGGGGAACTTGCTCTTCCTTGGCTGCGTCAGATCCCCAGGGCCCTGGGAGGTATCCCCCGGGGTGCATCAGAATTTGCTAGAAGGCAGAAAGGAAGGCGGGAAGGAGAGTGGGAGGGGAGAGGAATTGGGCAAGGAAAGGGATTTGTGTGAGGACGGGAAAAGCGGAAGATGGGCAGGGGCCCTGTGGTGGGGGACATCCTCATCTCCTGCAGCCCTGGGCGGGGCTAGGGGAGTGGGCACAGCCCTTCTCGGCGGGGGGAACGCTCTGGAGACTGGGTCTCCCAGGGGGGCCTGATCGCCCCTCCCCAACCTCCCCAAGCATAGACCTGGGCTGTCTGGACCCCATCTGGTCTGAGAAGGGTGGGTTTCCATCCCGCAGATGCCTGGCACTCTGGGGAGCAGAAGTCTGCAGCCCCAGACAGCCAGACAGGCCCTGGGCAGGCCTAGAGTCAGCCAGGCCTTTGAGCCCCCAGACTGTGCCCCATCGTCCAGGACCCTCCAAGGAGTGCAGTGCAGAGCAGGGCAAATCACCAGCACTCAGCAAATGTCTGAGGCTTGATGCCTCCCAGCGCCTGCGGCCCTGATCTGGTGCTGCTGTGGTGGAGGCAGGTGGGCAGGGAGGGATGCGCGGAGAAGGGCCCAAGCCTTGGTGATGACCCATTCCCGGGGCTTCCGGCAAGGCCAGGGGACTGGCTGGGGCAGCCCGGCTCTGGGCTCTGTCTGTGGGGGTCTCTTCTGCAGGTGGGAGCTGGGCTGCCTGAGGCCCGCGGGCTGAGCATGGGGCAGGGCGTGCCCCAGGCAGGGCAGGTCTCTGGCACTTCCCGCGGCCTCCCCGAGCCCCAGGAGGCCTGGCCCCGGCCCCCTTCCCGGCAGTGTTGCACATCGCTTCCTTGTTCTTCTGTTCTCCGCTCTCTCAACTGTGAAGGGGCAAACTCGCTGAGCAAACAGGCTGGGCTCTGTGGCCTACATCCGGGATGTCTCAATCCCCCGACCCCGCCCACGGTGACCCTGCCCAAGGATGCTGATGGCATGGCGGGGGGGCGGTGCACAGGGCAGCGAGGGCTCACTCTTCCGGTGCATTTATTGAGTGCCTACTGTGTGCCAGCCGTGAGCAGATGGGCCAGGACCCGGCTACCTGGAGTCCACAAATGTACTTAATGCCAGAACCCCGGGAGATGGTGATGGACAGGGAGGCCTGGCGTGCTGCGATTTATGGGGTTGCAAAGAGTCGGACACGACTGAGCGACTGAACTGAACTGAACTAAAATGGCAAATTTTATGTTATGTATGAGTGTGAGTAAACTCCAGGAGACAGTTAAGGACAGGAGCCCTGGTGTGTTGCAGGGCGAGGAGTTGCAAGGAGTCGGACGTGACTTAGTAACTGAGCAACAGCAAGCGCCACTTCATACGCAGATCGGAAACGAAACCAAGATCTCCGATGGTTTCCACGCTGTAAGTGCCCTAGGAGCTCACACCCCAGACTCTTGGGAAGCCCTGGCTCCTCCCTCATCCAGCCTCACCCACCGTGTCCCGCCTCCTCCTGCAGCTCCCCAGCCATGCCAGGTGCCTTCAGACCCTTCAAGGGTCACCTTTATTCCTGCCACAGGGCCTTTGCACCTGCCACTTCCTAAGCTGAAGGCTGCCTCCTCCACGTCCTTCTGCTCAACGCACCCTGCCCCACCCCGCACAGACCTCTGTGCTGTGAGCTCCAGGGGGGAACTTGCTCTTCCTTGGCTGCGTCAGATCCCCAGGGCCCTGGGAGGTATCCCCCGGGGTGCATCAGAATTTGCTAGAAGGCAGAAAGGAAGGCGGGAAGGAGAGTGGGAGGGGAGAGGAATTGGGCAAGGAAAGGGATTTGTGTGAGGACGGGAAAAGCGGAAGATGGGCAGGGGCCCTGTGGTGGGGGACATCCTCATCTCCTGCAGCCCTGGGCGGGGCTAGGGGAGTGGGCACAGCCCTTCTCGGCGGGGGGAACGCTCTGGAGACTGGGTCTCCCAGGGGGGCCTGATCGCCCCTCCCCAACCTCCCCAAGCATAGACCTGGGCTGTCTGGACCCCATCTGGTCTGAGAAGGGTGGGTTTCCATCCCGCAGATGCCTGGCACTCTGGGGAGCAGAAGTCTGCAGCCCCAGACAGCCAGACAGGCCCTGGGCAGGCCTAGAGTCAGCCAGGCCTTTGAGCCCCCAGACTGTGCCCCATCGTCCAGGACCCTCCAAGGAGTGCAGTGCAGAGCAGGGCAAATCACCAGCACTCAGCAAATGTCTGAGGCTTGATGCCTCCCAGCGCCTGCGGCCCTGATCTGGTGCTGCTGTGGTGGAGGCAGGTGGGCAGGGAGGGATGCGCGGAGAAGGGCCCAAGCCTTGGTGATGACCCATTCCCGGGGCTTCCGGCAAGGCCAGGGGACTGGCTGGGGCACCCCGGCTCTGGGCTCTGTCTGTGGGGGTCTCTTCTGCAGGTGGGAGCTGGGCTGCCTGAGGCCCGCGGGCTGAGCATGGGGCAGGGCGTGCCCCAGGCAGGGCAGGTCTCTGGCACTTCCCGCGGCCTCCCCGAGCCCCAGGAGGCCTGGCCCCGGCCCCCTTCCCGGCAGTGTTGCACATCGCTTCCTTGTTCTTCTGTTCTCCGCTCTCTCAACTGTGAAGGGGCAAACTCGCTGAGCAAACAGGCTGGGCTCTGTGGCCTACATCCGGGATGTCTCAATCCCCCGACCCCGCCCACGGTGACCCTGCCCAAGGATGCTGATGGCATGGCGGGGGGGCGGTGCACAGGGCAGCGAGGGCTCACTCTTCCGGTGCATTTATTGAGTGCCTACTGTGTGCCAGCCGTGAGCAGATGGGCCAGGACCCGGCTACCTGGAGCACTCCTTCCGGGGTGGGGTGGGGTGGGGTGGGGGTGCAGAGGATAACCTCTAAGCTTGAAGAGAATGCCCTCGAGTGCCCAGGCGCTCAGCTGCTCCAACGTGGTGGGGGTGGGGGCCAGGGGCCGCCCCGAGTGGCTGCAGGATTCTGGCCATGCAGGACGGCTGGAGGGGTGTGCTAGCTCTGACGGTGTCCAACTGGGGTGAGGCTGGGGGCACAGACCGAGAGCTGGGCCTTCGGGGAGGCGGGAGAAGGCTGAGCACGGGGGTGCAGGCCGGGGACCAGATTCCCACTTCCTTCCTTCCTTCCTTCCTTCCTTCCTTCCTTCCAGACGTCTGCAGTGTGTCCCCCCCAACACACGAGGGACCAGGTGCAGAGCCCCGTGTTTGCAGGGAGGCCGGGCCCAGCCACAGCCTGGGGACACAGGGGTGGCGGGGGCCCCAGCACACCCCCAGGCCGGTCCTGTGCGGCCCTGCCCAGCCCTCCCCCAGAGACCCCTCCCCCAGAAGCCCCTCCAGCTGTGCTCTCTGCCGCCGGGACCCCTGGGTCCCTGAGAGAGAACTTTGGAGACCACGCAGCCCCAGCCCAGGGGGTGACAGTGAGCATGGGGTGCGAGGGCAGCCTGAGCTCCCACTGAGACCTAGAACCCCGGTTGGCAGGAGGGCCCCCCCGCCCAACTCTTGCTGGGGCCAGAGGCGCTCCGGAGACACCAGGAGCCAAGAGGAGAAGCAGGGCCTGCGGGGCCCTCGGCCAAGCTGAGGGCGGCGGGGTGATGGCGGCCAAAGATGCCCACAGCTTTAAGGTGGGTTTTCCCTTTGCCCAGAAATTCCACGTCTATGGACTCATTGGGGAGACGAAGGCGGGGTGGCTGAGGGAAGTAGGTCCAGGTGCTGAGTGCTCACCACGCAAACCTGGAAACCGCCCCCCGCCAGCGGGCAGGTCGGGCACCCCCGGGCCTTCTGAGCTCAGACACATCAGGTTTGCGGGCAGGAGCCCAGCGGCGAGCCAGAGGAGGAGCCCCGGGGAGAGAGGCGTGGCTGGGCTGGAAGAAGGGCGCTGCGGGCAAGCCGGGGCCCGGGGCGGGTCGCCGCCAGCCACGCAGGCCGGGGAGCTGGGCCTTCAGGGATCTCATCTGGGGCGGGCGCTGGGGTCTGGAGAACCCCAGCCCCAGGGTGCCCCGTCAGCCCTGCTGGGGGCCAGGAGTGTGTCCCTGTGGACATGGGTCCCTGCTCAGCCTGTTGTTGGCGGGGGACCCCGGGTGGGGAGGGAGCGGCAAGCCCTGAGGATGGACGCCCCAGCCTGCATGCGGGGGTTGGCTCCTGGCCTGCGTTCTGTTCGACCCTCACCTCACTCCTAAGGCCAGTTTCCCCTTGAATTTGAACTTGGTGATGGAGAGGAGTCCAGAGACCTGGACGGGTCCTGCTGGCATGGCTGGGGCCTCTGGGACCCCTGCGAGCCTGGGGACAGGCGCTCCCCCGCCCACAGGCTCTGCACTCCTGCGGGGAGCAGATGCCCGGCCCTCCCCGCTCCTTGGGAGTGGCGCCTGCACAGCCTCCTCCTCTGCATGGGGGTGCTGCCCGGGCCGGGGTCTGCCCTCATTAGGCCCATCGCCACCCTATCGCGAGCGGGCGTGGCAGCAGCGGGCCTGGGAGGCCACAGTGACCCTGCTCAGGGGGCTCTGCCAGCCCCGCCCCCCACCCCCTCCCTCTGACTCTCAGATGCTGCTGGGGGGTGGGGCGGGGAAAAGTGGGGGGGGTCCCGCGTCTCTGGGGCCCAGAACCACAAATCCCTCCTCCTCCAGGTTCCTGCGTGCCACGGCCCTCCCCAAGAGCAAACACACGCAGCAGTCGTGGGGGAGGACCATGCCCTGCGTGGCCCGGGAGCCGGGCTCGGGGCCAAGGCCTCCTGCTACATAAGCCCCAGGGCCCCCAGGGGAGTGAGCATCGCACCCCACTCCCTCTGGCCGCCTGCCCACCACGCCAGCCCCAGGATGGGTGCCCCGAGCGGGTGCCCAGCGCTGCTGTGGGCCCTCGTGGCCCTGCTCTCGGCGGGCACGGCAGGTAAGGGTGCAGCCCCTCACTCTCCCCGCACAGCAGAGGTGGCCCCCGTAGGCCCATAGTAGGCAGCGTGTCCTCCACGGGGCCCTGCATGTCCTGGACTCCTGGGCAGCCTGAGCTGGGAGAAGTTAGAACCTCAGGGGAAACCTAGGGTCTTGGCTTCGGGGATGGGAGGGGCTGGCGCTGGGTGAGGGGTCTGGGCCGGGGAGTCTCTCTGGTCTCTGTGGGGTCCCTCACCACCATCGCGGAGCCGAGCGGGCAGAGTCAGCACAAAAGGTGCCCACGAGGGGCTGCATTTCCCACTCTGCCCTCGGCGCTGGCCCAGGCAGTAGCCTCCAGGCAGCCCTATCAGACCCTCGGCCGTTCCAGGAGCCACACCTGCCCTGTGGCCTTTCTTGCCCTTCTCGCCTGCAGCCGCCCAACTGGCCCCGGAGCCGGGGAAGCACCAAGAGCCTAACACTCACTGTCCACACGAGGGGTGCTGCCGGGGGAGGGCTGGCCTGGGCCCGGGCCCCGTGGTCACTCCTGCAGGCCCCCCATTCTCAGGGGTCTGGGCAGCCGGGCACCGCCTGAGGCCCTCTCCACCGATGGAAAGGAGGCGGTGAAGGCATGGGCAGACAGTCTGTAGAGCCTCTGCCCCAGGCCGCCTTTCTTGGAGGGTGGGCAGGCCTGGGGTGGGGGCTGAACCGTGGCAACTCCTGGTGAGGATACCAGATGCTGCCTGGCATCTGCTGTGCGGTTCAGGTGCCCGGCTGGCCTGTCTGGCCAGCCGTGGCCCTGCTCAGCTCCAGGGCAGCAGGCCTGCGGTGAGCACACTTCCCTTCTCTTGTTGAGGGCAAGTCCTTCAAACGGGGCTCCTTCCTGCTAGAAGGAGACGCTCACCGTGGCAACTGTGATGTGGGAAAGGCCGCAGGGAGATCTCAGTTCCCTGAGGACCTGGATCCGGGCGGCCTGGGTGAGAAGCAGGAATCCTGGCCACGCGCCCACCGGGGCCTCGAGGGGGGATGCAAACTCCCCTCGGCCCTTGCCTTCAGGGAGAAATGCGTTTCTCAAGCAGGCAAAAGCTGTAAATGAAGGCACAGAGCTTATTATTAGGGCCACAGCACAACGCATGGGAACGCGCACAGAGAAATACTTTGTTTAGTCACGACAGAGACCAGGCAGGAGTCCCACACGACCCACCCCCTCCCCAGAAAGGGCGCGGGCATCCCCACAGTGAGGCGCGTCAGTCACACGGCCGGGTCTGCGGCCCCGTGGACTGTAGCCCTCCAGGATCTCCTCTGTCCATGGGATTCTCCAGGCAAGAAGGCTGGAGTGGGTTGCCACTCCCTTCTCCAGGGGATCTTCCCGACCCAGGGATCAAACCCGGGTCTCCTGCATTGTAGGCAGGTTCTGTACCGTCTGAGCCACCAGGGAAAGAGGCAGCTAAGTCATTTATGGAGGGCAGTTCTTCCAGGCCTTTGCTCACCTTTGGCCAATTATCTGATTTCTTTCTCCACATGCTTAACTGCCCCAGGACCCTCCCCGACACACACGCACAACTTTCCTCCAAGACAGATTTGAGTCGAGGCCTAGGGAGAGCATGGCATCACCCCTGGCGGGGGTGCCCCTCTGGTGGGAGCTGCCCCTCGGGGGGGTGCCCCTCTGACGGGGGTGCCCCTCTGGTGGAGGCGCCCTTCCTTTCACTCTCAAGGAGCCTTTCTGTGTGTGTGCAAGTGTCTCCCTTGCTCCAGGAGTGGGAAATATGTGGCCCCAGTCTCGGTCAGACAGGGCTCGGCCCCTCCGCCCCTGCGGTGACTGTTGCAGTGTTCTCAGGACACAAAGCTGCTCCTGTCGTTAACCTATCTCCAAGTGCAGACAGGAGGCCGACAGGAAAGTCAGCCTGGATCCCGTGTATCCACCGCCTCACGCTGGTGTCCCCTGGGCTGAGCCCCCGTGGGGTGGGGGGTGAGGTTGGCCCTGAGTGGAGGGGCTTCCCGTCGGGGGATGTGTGCCCGGACTGCAGGAGATGGGGTGGATGGCGGTGGGCATCTCCCTGGCCGAACTCTGGACCAGCCGGGTTCACAGGTGGTCACCTGGCCCCGGAGGGGCTGCTGTGTGAGCCTGTCCGTGTGCCCCTGGTTTCTCAACCGGGGGATGGGTAAAACAACGGGCACATCCAGAAGAGGCTGCGGGCCTGGTGTTGGGGCCAGGGGTCAGGGTGGGCAGGGAGAAGTGTGGTCAACAGGGCCCTGAGGAGGAGAGAGAAGCGCCGGGCCAGTGCCCACGGCCTCCGGGCCAGTGTCCCGGCCTGAAGGCAGCATAGGGAGCCGAGCCTGGTGTGGCGGCTGCAGAGCTGGCCAGCACCCCTCGCCGGGCAGCACCCCTCCAGGGACACGCGGAACTCCAGGCCTCACCTCCGTCTTCCCATGCAGCACAGGCTGGGAGGAGTGGGGAGAGCCCTACCGATGTGAGGAAGGAATTCTGGGGCTGTGTGTGCGGGGTGCCCCGGGCCAAGCCTCACAGAGAGGTGCCTGGAGGGAGCTCAGTCTTGCCCACCGAGGTGGCGGGGGCACCTGGACCAGGAGGGGCGCCCCTGGTGGTGGGGGCACAAGGTGCCTTGGGCCCCCCGGCCTCCCGCCTGCATGGGGCTGGGGGCTTGAAGGCGGAGCTGGCTGTAGTCTTGAGTTTCTGCTAAGTCACGCCCGGGAGCCTCTCCAACCTGTGTGTCCTTCTCTCCACAAAGCCAGGCTTTGTCCTTCTCCGAGGGGTGTGTGGAGGGGGCCAGACGTTCTCTCTGGGGTGGCCTGGGGTCAGCGAGCCGACACCCTTTCCTGATTCCTTCTACCCCAGCCACAGTGAGGTGCACAACGTGCAGATGGGGGCAGTCAGCTCCGGGCATGGGGCGCGGTTCCCATGGCTGCCAGCCTGCAGCCTCGGAGACCCCGCCACCCTGGGGCAGGGTCCTGACGGCCAGCTTCTCATGGACTCCCACTCCCTTTCCCTGCAGAGACCCAGGACGGCGTGCAGCAGAGCTGGACAAGTCAGCAGCCTGAGATGACTGGTCAGAGGGTGGGCGTGGCAGGGAGGGCCTGGCACGGGGCCGGCAGGGGGTCCCCTTTCCACATCAGCTTCGTGCCACAGAGACCCCCCCCGGACCCGTCTGCCCACAGGAGGGGGCAGCAGAGTCCCTGAGAAAACAGACAGTGAGCAGAAAGGCTCAGACACGCTCACACACATGCGTGTGCACGCATTTGCCCACCCACGCTCACATGCTCACACACACACAAGCAGGGACACCCTCAGACCTGGGCAGGAGCGTGTTGTGGGCAGACGGGGAGCGTCCTACAGGGACGGCGTTTGTCCTGGGCTCCCTGGGCCGGGTCAGGCTGGCCTGCGGCCCCCTGCTGCCCCAGGGTAGCCAGTGAGGGGTCCTGGGGGTGGGGCTGGCAGCTGGTCCCCGCCTGGCCACGCTCGGGGTGAGACCTGGCTCCCTTCACAGCCCGGCACCTGACCTTCCTCCCGCCCATCACTGTCTTCCCCACCATGAGCCGTAAGTGGACGCTGCCCACGGCCCACAGGGTTGGGGGTGTTTGCCAGCTTCTGGGGTGGTCACAGACCTGGGGATAAAGCCGGGACAGTGTGGGCAGCTGAGCAGCTGGATGGCCTTGGGTGCCCGCCCTGTGGATGGTTCTCCTGGGGGCCAGCCCAGGTGCTGGGGTGAGGCCCTCAGGGTTGGGCAGGGGCGAGAATCCAGGGCAGAGGGGAGCGAGGAAGGGGGCGGTGGCTCCCCACCCCACACAGGGGCCTGGCCCCAGGGAAGGTCGCCCCCTACCACCACACACTCCCCGCAGCCTTGAATGCGGCCCACGGCGGGCGGGTGTGCAGCACGTGGGGCGACTTCCACTACAAGACCTTCGACGGCGACGTCTTCCGCTTCCCCGGGCTGTGCAACTATGTCTTCTCTGCACACTGCGGCTCTGCCTACGAGGACTTCAACCTGCAGCTCCGCCGCGGCCTGCTGGGCTCCAGGCCCACCATCACCCACAT
>SJXP01002895.1:29561-58766 GCA_006408505.1 Damaliscus lunatus | reverse complement strand
AATCAGTGTCCCTGGGGGAGGCACTGGCCACGGGACCTGGGGGCGCCGAGCGGGGCTGGGCGGGTGGGCAGGTGCAGGGGAGGCGGTGTGGGAGGAAGGCGGTGAGCGCTGAGCTGCGCCCATGACTGTCGGCCGCGTGCCCTCCCTGCCCCAGAGAACTATGCCCAGCACTGGTGCGCCCTGCTGACCCGCCCTGCCGGGCCCTTCTCACCCTGCCACTCCGTCGTCAGCCCTGGGCCCTTCCACTCGGTGAGACCCCCGGCCAGCACCCAGGGTGGGGGGGGGTGCCGGGAGCAGGACGGTCCACACCTCCACGGCCACGGGTCAGGCCCTTTTGAGGGACACAGCCACGGCTGGTGTGTTTGTTGCCTGGGGTGGCCGTGACAAAGGACCGCACACTGGGTGTGGGGTGGGGGGCGACAGCTGGAGGCCTCTACCTCGCACCCCAGTCTTGGATCATGGAGCTGGCAGGACCCCAGGGCCTTCCTGCCTCCCTAACCTCTGGGGGCTGCAAGGCAGCACCGCCCTCTGCTCATCTCCACGAGGACCCAGGCCTGTGTCTGCGCTCAAAGCTTTCCTTGTGGGGACACCAGGTGTGCTGGTTCAGACCCACCCTAATGACCTCATCTGAGCTTCTGCACACCTGCAAGGGGCCCGTTTCCAACCAGGCCACGTTCACAGGCCCAGGGGCCTAACAGGGACACATTCTTCTCGGGGACGCAACTCCACCCATGACAGTTGGCTCACAGGACACCTTTTTGGAAGCCAAAACCCTCACGTGCACAAGGCTCCTGTCCCGGGGCATGCGTGTCCACGGCTGGAAGACCCAGGCCCACTCTGCGGGTGCTGTAGGCCTGCTAGCATCCTCCCCCACTGCCGCCCTACCTTCAGCTTCTGCCTTTAGTCTCCTCCCGCAACCCACGCTCCTCATAGGCAACCCAACCTGTGACAGATCCAGAATCCCAGCTGGACGCTGTCCTGGCCCCATGCAGAGCCATCCGTCAACCCTGTACAGCCCAGCCTCTCCTGTCCCTCAGGGCAGCGCGTCCATTCCCCCTGAATTCCATGGCTTACGCCCAGCTTGGGGCTGCCCCGTGTCTCCAGCCCAGATGGGGGTCTCAGGAAGGATAGACAGGGAGAGGAGGGTCTCTGGTGGGCTGGGGTCCCTGACGCCCCAGTGCGCCCCCAGAACTGCCTGTTCGACACCTGCAACTGTGAGAAGAGCGAGGACTGCATGTGCGCGGCCCTGTCCTCCTACGTCCGGGCCTGCGCCGCCCGCGGCGTGCTGCTCCGCGGCTGGCGGGACGGCGTGTGCAGTGAGTGTCCGCCCGCCGGCTACACGGGCGTGGGGGGGACTGGGCACCCCGGGACAACCCCTGCCGCGTGTCCCCACCCCCAGAGGGGAAGCCGAGCCTCGGGCCACTCCAGCCCCAGTTTGGACGTGCCTGAGGTGAGCGGGGAAGGGCCACCTGGCCGCTGACCTGCGTGTCGCCCACCCACCCCCAGCCAAGTACGCGAGCAGCTGCCCGAAGACCCAGAGCTACGCCCACGTGGTGGACAGCTGCCAGCCCACCTGCCGCTCCCTGAGCCAGCCCGACGTCTCCTGCGACGTGGCCTTCGTGCCCGTGGACGGCTGCGTCTGCCCCCAGGGCACCTTCCTGGACGACGCGGGTGACTGCGTCCCCGCCGAGGCCTGTCCCTGCTACTTGGGCGGCACGGTGGTGGCTCCTGGGGAGGTCGTTCATGACAACGGCGTGGTGTGGTGAGGGGCCTCTCCCCGCTGCCGCTCTACCCCACCTGCTTCACACGGAAACACAGGGGCTCCCCGCGGAGCGGCCTTCACCCTGCCCGCCCCTCAGCCCTTCTGAGAGGGACCATTCCTCTGGCCCGGGGAGGTGCCCTGCGGGTCTGGAGCCCGCGGAAGGCCAGCCTGGGTGCACCCCTGCCCCGGCCTCCCCTCTTCCCTGCTGCACCCCACCCCTACCCTCGCCCGAGTCCAGGGGCCTTGCTGGCTCCTCCACTCACTCACCCAGTGCCTTCGGGTGGGGGGTGGGGTCCTCATCGCAGCCCCGCAGAAGGTGCCCGCCCCCGGCTCATGACAAGGCCCAGGTCCCGGCTGGGGTCTGGGTGGGGGCAGTGGGGCAGTGGCCCAGACTGCCCCCGCCCTCGTCTCTCGTAGCTCGTGTGTGAGTGGGAGGCTGAGCTGTCTGGGGGCCACGGAGCAGAGCGCAGGTGCGGCCTCCCCTGGACCTCTGCCCTCGGGGCCCCATGCTCCCCCCACGGCCGAGGGGAGGGCTGCGGCTGGCCGGGAGGCCCTCCCAGCGTGGCTGTCTCTGCAGGGTGTGTGGCCCCTATGGTATTCCTTGACTGCAGCAACGCCTCCGCGGACGCGCCGGGGGCCGAGTGCGTGCGAAGCTGCCACACCCTGGACGTGGACTGCGTGAGTCGGCCTGAAGGGCGCGGCTGTGCTGCCCGGGGATCCATGGGGGCGGCATCCCCGAGCCGGGCCAGAGGCACCGCTGACAGACACCCGCCTGTCCACAGTTCAGCACTCACTGCGTGTCGGGCTGTGTCTGCCCCGTGGGGCTGCTGTCCGACGGGAGCGGAGGCTGCGTGGCCAAGGAGGACTGCCCCTGTATGCACAACGAGGCCGCCTACAAGCCCGGGGAGGTCATCAAGGTCGACTGTAACACCTGGTGTGTGGAGGGGCCACGGGGGGCGGTGCGGGCCAACGGTGCGGGCCAACAGCACAGCTCCCTCGCGGCCCTGGGCGGTCTGCTCTTCCCCTGGACCGTGCCCAGGGCCTGGCCTCCTCTGCCCAGCAGATGGCAGGGCCGGGTAAAGCCGCCCCCATGACTGTGCCTGCACTCCGGGCACTGAGGGTTGAGGCTGGGCCAGGAGACAAGACCACGACCCAGGGTGTGGGGTACGGGACCCCCGGGCCCCATGCTCCTTGCTTTGTGAACCCCTGAAGCCCCGGGGGGGGCAGCACCGCCTCCCGCTTTATGGAAGAGGGGCTGGATCCACGGCCTTGTCCCGGCACCGCCTCCCCTTGCTTGCAGCACCTGCAGGGGCCGCAGGTGGGAGTGCAGCGACCGGCCCTGCCTGGGCACCTGTGTGGCCTATGGGGACGGCCACTTCCTCACCTTCGACGGTGAGCGCTTCGGCTTCGACGGGAGCTGCGAGTACACGCTGGCCCAGGTATGCGGCCCCTCCCTGCCCAGGGCCACAATGCCGGTGCCGGGGCCCTGACCACGACCCTCTCCTCCCCGCCCCAGGACTACTGTGTGGGCAGTGACAACGCCAACGGGACCTTCCGCATCGTCACTGAGAACGTGCCCTGCGGGACTACGGGCGTCACCTGCTCCAAGGCCATCAAGATCTTCCTGGGGGTGAGGAAGCCTGGGCGCTGCCCCCTCCCTCTGCAGTCCTGTCTGAGCCCCCGCGGGGACCTCAGGCCTCCAGACCACAGCCCAGGGTCCTGACACCCAGGAGAGTCGTTCTCTCCTGGGTCTGGGCCTCCCTCTAGAGGCTCCAGGGGAGGGTCCTTCCTGCCTCGTCCAGCTTCTGGGGCTCCTGGCTTGTGGCCGTGTCCCCCCAGTCTCTGCCCTGAGCTCACACGGCCCCTTCTCTGCATCCTTCCCCCGTCCTGTCCCTGGGTCTGGGCCCTTCCTAAATCCAGGATGGTCTCATCTCCAGACCCTTCACTTATTCCATCTAAGATCCTTTGCCCAAACCAGGGCACCCTTGTGGATTCTGGGGCTTAGAACTGGACACGTCTTTTGGGAGGGGGGCCTCCATTCAGCCCACCACACCTGGGGATGACCCCTTCTAGCAGAGGGAGGTCGGGATTCACAGCACAGAGTGCAGCTGCTGGCTGGGGGCGGTTCCCACCTGCTCCGAGGTGGGAAGGTGTGTGTGTGCACTCCCCCCACCACTGATGGCCCCCAAGCTCCCCCTCGGCCTCTGCTGCCCCCCCCAGCCTCTCACCTCAAGCTCGAGGATAATGCCGGGTGGCTAGCTCACTCCTAATGCCAGCCCCATGCCTCAAGACCCCAAGCACCCTGGTGCCCGCCTGGGCCACATTGGGGAGGGGGCTCTGGCCCAGAGCTGGTCCCTCAGCTCCCTACAGGCAGCACCTCCCCGTGCCCCCCTGCAGAGCTACGAGCTGATCCTGCATGAGGGCACCCACAGGGTGCTGCAGAGGGGGCCGGGTGGAGACCTGCCCTACAGGGTCCGGTACATGGGCGTCTACCTGACTGTGGAGACCCACAGCGGCGTGGTTGTGTCCTGGGACCGGAAGACCAGCGTGATCATCCGGCTGCGCCATGAATACAAGGTGGGGGCCGCAGGCTTCGGGACCCCCGGGTGGGCACAGAGCTCTCACTCCTAGAGCAGGCCCAGCAGTGTGGTCTGGCAGCTGACAGACTGCTGAGGGCTGGGGTGGGGGAGGGCACAGGCACACGCCCAGTTCCCAAGGGGCCGTGTCAGTCCTTGGGGGGAAGGCGCTCTTGGCTCCCTGGTCCCCGCACCCAGCCGCTCCATGCCCACTGGGCGAAGGCTCTATGGGCGAGGCAGGCACCCGCCCACTGCAGGGCCCCGAGTGCCCCTGCCTTCCTGAAAGCTTGGGGGTGCTGCCTGAGGGAGTGGGGTGCCCCGCAGCCATGCCTCCGGGCCAGGCTCTGTGTCTCCCCCGGCGCTGCCCCACGTGCCCTGTGCTGTCCCTGCAGGGGAGGGTCTGCGGGCTGTGCGGGAACTTCGACGACAATGCCCTCAACGACTTCACCACACGGAGCCAGTCTGTGGTGGGCGACGTGCTGGAGTTTGGCAACAGCTGGAAATTCTCCCCGTCGTGCCCGGACGCTCTGGCCCCCAGGGACCCCTGCACCGCCAACCCGTACCGCAGGTCCTGGGCCCAGAAGCAGTGCAGCATCATCAACAGCGCCACCTTCAGCGCCTGCCGTTCTCAGGTGGGCAGGGTCGGGGTGGGACCTGCGTCTGGCCTGAGCTGGCCCTGTGAGGATGGCCTTGACCCCAACCATTGTGCAGGACACGCTGTGTGGCCCTCACCCCTGGCAGGTTCCACCGCATGTTCCCTGACCACACTCAGCCTCACCCCCTGGAAATTCCCGGGCCCCGAGGGTCACCTCCTGTCCTCCCGCACATCCCCTGAGCTGCCAGCCCCCAACATGGACAAACCTCAGGGCGCCTCCAGCCTGGCCCAGGCCCCTGGGAGCAGAGACTCATGATGGCCTCAGGCCCTTCCCCACAGCCCATCCTGCTGCTTAGGGGCCGCCAGGTGCAGTCGCTGACGCGGATCTCGGGACCCGGGCTGTGCACGGCGATGAGCAGGCAGCCTGTGGGACTGGTCTGCCCTGAGGCTGGCTGGCCTGTGTGAGGCCCCAAGGTCCTCCTGGATCGCAGCCCCCCACCTCCACGCCACCCCCCCAGTGCCCTGCCCGTTCGATCAGAAAACCCTTTGTGAAGTGACACAGCGGGCTGTGACTCAGAGGGCACTGCCCGTGGTGGCAAATGCAGGACTTGGGCTCCCCGGCCTCTGCTGGCTGGGAGGGAGGACTGGGGTGGCGCACCCCTGGCCCTGTGGAGACAGGACAGGCCACAGCAGGGTCATGGGGGGGGGCTGGCCTGCAGCTAAGTGAGGCACCGAGCAGAGGCAAGGGAAGGGTGGCGGGGTGAGGCCAGAGAGGCAATGGGAGCCCCGAGGGGGCGCCCAGACGGCAGTGGGGCTTGCTCACGGGCAGGCGGCCGTGCAGGGGCTGCGGGTTGGCGCCGCTTGCTGAGCAGCCCCTGCCCCGCCCCAGGTCGACTCCACCAGGTACTACGAGGCCTGCGTGAGCGACGCCTGTGCCTGCGACTCGGGGGGCGACTGCGAGTGCTTCTGCACAGCCGTGGCCGCCTACGCCCAGGCCTGCCACGAAGCGGGCGTGTGCGTGTCCTGGCGGACCCCGGACGTCTGCCGTGAGTTGGGCTGCCCCTGGGGGAGGGCGGAGGTGCAGCTGCAGCCGCTCGGGGGCCTGGCAGGCATGTGTGCACACACAAGGACACCCATGTACTACATGTGTGCGTGTGTGCTCTTGTGTGTAAAAACCAGACAGACACATTGCCCCCAAAGGGGAAGGCTCCCTCGGGGCCAGTCTGAGGGCAGGGATGAGAAATCAGCCTGGCACTCAGGGGGTGCAGCCTGAGGTGCCTCCTTTCTGGGAGGGTGAGCCCGCAGGTGCCCACAGCCTCTCTCCCCCGGCTCAGCTCTGTTCTGCGACTACTACAACCCACATGGGGAGTGCGAGTGGCACTATCAGCCTTGTGGGGCGCCGTGCCTGAAGACCTGCCGGAACCCCAGCGGGCTTTGCCTGATGGACCTGCCGGGCCTGGAAGGTGAGGACAGGCTTCTGTGGGGAGGCCACACCTCGTCACCCCAGGAGAGCACACAGGCGAGGGTCCAGGGGCTCCTGCCGCCCCATGTCCGCCCCTGGGACAGGGAGGCAGAGACGGTGGCTCAGCAAAAGCGCCCGCTGCCCGGCCTGAGCCGTGAGTCTTCTCCCTGCCCTGTCCACCCAGGCTGCTACCCGAAGTGCCCGTCCAGCAAGCCGTTCTTCAACGAGGACCAGATGGAGTGTGTGGCCCAGTGTGGCGGCTGCTACGACAAAGATGGGGACTACTATGATATTGGCACGAGGGTTCCCACCACGGAGAACTGTCAGAGCTGGTGAGCCAGTGTGGGTGCGGGGCGGGGCCAGGTGGGCACACTGAGGCTTGTGCCCTGCTGGCTCTTAGCTCTTCTCTCTCCCTCCCGCAGTGACTGCACCTCCAGCGGCCTCCAGTGCACTCACAGCACCGAGGGTAAGGGGGGCCCGGTTGGTTTGGGGCCTAGGAGCTGGGGGCTCAGACTGAGCCCTGTTCTTGTCCGTCTTTAGCCTGTGCGTGCTCCTACGAGGGCAGGACCTACGCCTACGGGGACGTCATCTACAACACGACCGACGGGCTGGGCGCCTGCCTGATCGCCATCTGCGGGGACAACGGGACCATCGCCCGGAGGGCCATGGAGTGCCCCGGAACCACGTTGAAAACGCCCTTCACCTTCACCAGCACCACAGCCCCGCCCTCCATCACGGGTGAGCCTGGCGGGCACACCACTGGGCCTGCCCCCCCGCCAGGGCCCTGGACCCTGACAGTGGGCTGGGTGCTGAGGGGGGGCCCAGGAAGCACCTGGCGCAGGTGTCCTGGACGCAGAGGATGGGCCAGGGCCAACCTTGGGGCAAGGGGACATGAGTCGCCCCTCCTCTGGGCGTGGCTGGCAAGGATGCAGAGGAGGCTGATGGGGACCCCTGCCCTCTGCCCACAGGCTTGGCCCCCACCCCCTCCACCGTGTGTGTGCGGAGGGTCTGCCACTGGTCCGACTGGTATGACGGAGGCCATCCAGAGCCAGGCGTGAGCGGGGGAGACTTTGAAACATTCGAGAACCTGAGGCAGAGGGGTTACCAGGTCTGCCCGGCCCCCGTGGACGTTGAGTGCCAGGCGCAGCTATTTCCAGGCATGCCCCTGGAGAAGCTGGGCCAGAAGGTGGAGTGTAGCCGGGACAAGGGCTTGACTTGCCTCAACAGCGAGCAGAGCACCCCCCTGTGTCTCAACTACAAGCTGAGGGTCCTCTGCTGCGACTTTGTGCCCTGTGGCACCAGCCAGCCTCCATCCTCCCAGACCACGCCCACCACACGACCCACCCACCCAACCACGACGGTGCCCGCCTCCCAGACACCCTCCACCAAGCCGACCACAACCACGACCCCAGAGGGCAGCAGCTCTGTGTTCCCGACCACCACCTGTGAGCCTCACTGTCCGTGGACAGAGTGGTTTGACGTGGACTACCCCAAGTACGAGGAGGGCGGGGGCGACTTTGAGACCTATGAGAAGGTCAGGGCTGCGGGAGGGGCTGTGTGCAAGCAGCCCCAGCAGATAGAGTGTGAGGCTGAGAACTACCCGGGCCTGACGCCGGAGCAGGTGGGCCAGCGAGTGCACTGCGACATCCGCTTCGGCCTGGTCTGCAGGAACGAGGAGCAACCGGGCCTGTTCAAGATGTGCGTCAACTACAGAATGCGTGCGCTGTGCTGTAGCAGCCACTGCCCGCTGCCCACGGCCACCACGACCCCCACGACCCCCACGGCCATGGCCACCGCCTCCACAGCTACAGTGCCCACGTCCACCACTGCCACAGTGCCCACCACCACCACTGCCACGGTGCCCACGTCCACCACTGCCACAGTGCCCACAGCCACCACTGCCACAGTGCCCACCACCACCACTGCCACGGTGCCCACGTCCACCACTGCCACAGTGCCCACGTCCACCACTGCCACAGTGCCCATGGTCACCACAGCTACAGTGCCCACGGCAACCTCGACTGCCACAGTGCCCACAGCCACCACTGCCACAGTGCCCATGGCAACCACCTCCACTGCCACAGTGCCCACGGCAACCACAGCTACAGTGCCCACGGTCACCACAGCCACGGTACCCACGGTCACCACTGCCACAGTGCCCACAGCCACCACTGCCACAGTGCCCATGGCAACTACTGCCACAGCTACAGTGCCCACGTCCACCACTGCCAGAGTGCCCACGGCAACTACTGCTACAGTGCCCACCACCTCCACAGCTACAGTGCCCACGGTCACCATCACTACTGCCACAGTGCCCACGTCCACCACTGCCAGAGTGCCCACGGCAACCACAGCTACAGTGCCCACCACCTCCACAGCTACAGTGCCCACGTCCACCACCAAAGCTACAGTGCCCACGGCAACCACTGCCACAGTGCCCACATCCACCACTGCCACGGCTACAGTGCCCACGGCAACCACTGCCACAGTGCCCACCGCCACCACCTCCACTGCCACCATCTCTACAGCTGCCACCTCCAATGCCACAGCCCTGACTGCCGCGATTGTCACTGCTACAGTGCCCACGGCCACCATCTCCACTGGCACAGTGCCCACTGCCTCTACTGCCTCCAGCACCACCGCCACTGCTGTGCCAACACCCACACAGGCCAGAACACAGACGGGGAGCACAGTGGTTCCTGGGTCCCCTGCCAGCAGTGCCACACCAGTGCCTGCCCTTTCCACGGGACTCACGACCCGAGCGACGTCCTCGAGTCCAGGCCGCACAAGCACACTCCCAACATCTCCTCGAGGATCCACAGGGTCCACCACCCTGGGGACAGCCACGTCGGTCCTCCCAACTCAGAAAACCTCCCAGGGGCCCACCTCGGTGTTGGCGACGACTCAAACCTCCACAGCTCGGCCGCACACAGAAGCACCACTGAGCACAACAGGCGCCCCGTCCACCCAGCACCCCAGGACCAGCACCCCAGTGCCCGCTACGGCCACCACTGGGCCCACCACCAGCCAGGGCACGACCAGCTGCCAACCCAAGTGCACGTGGACAGAGTGGTTTGACGTGGACTACCCCAAGTACGAGGAGGGCGGGGGCGACTTTGAGACCTATGAGAAGGTCAGGGCTGCGGGAGGGGCTGTGTGCAAGCAGCCCCAGCAGATAGAGTGTGAGGCTGAGAACTACCCGGGCCTGACGCCGGAGCAGGTGGGCCAGCGAGTGCACTGCGACGTCCACTTCGGCCTGGTCTGCAGGAACGAGGAGCAACCGGGCCTGTTCAAGATGTGCGTCAACTACAGAATGCGTGTGCTGTGCTGTAGCAGCCACTGCCCGCTGCCCACGGCCACCACGACCCCCACGGCCATGGCCACCGCCTCCACAGCTACAGTGCCCACGTCCACCACTGCCATAGTGCCCACGATCACCACAGCTACAGCGCCCACATCCACCACAGCTATGGTGCCCACGTCCACCACTGCCACGGTGCCCACGTCCACCACTGCCACAGTGCCCACAGCAACCACTGCTACAGTGCCCATGTCCACCACTGCCACAGTGCCCACCGCCTCCACAGCCACAGTGCCCACAGCCACCACTGCCACAGTGCCCACGGCAACCACCTCCACTGCCACAGCCACAGTGCCCACAGCCACCACTGCCACTGCCACAGTGCCCACAGCCACCACCTCCACTGCTATAGTGCCCACAGCTACCCCCTCCACAGCCCCTGGCACCACTGCCACCTCTCTTACAGTGCCCACCGCCACCACAGCGACAGTTCCCACAGCCACCACCTCCACTGCCACCATCTCTACAGCTGCCACCTCCAATGCCACAGCCCTGACTGCCACGGTTGTCACTGCTACAGTGCCCACGGCCACCATCTCCACTGGCACAGTGCCCACTGCCTCTACTGCCTCCAGCACCACCGCCACTGCTGTGCCAACACCCACACAGGCCAGAACACAGACGGGGAGCACAGTGGTTCCTGGGTCCCCTGCCAGCAGTGCCACACCAGTGCCTGCCCTTTCCACGGGACTCACGACCCGAGCGACGTCCTCGAGTCCAGGCCACACAAGCACACTCCCAACATCTCCTCGAGGATCCACAGGGTCCACCACCCTGGGGACAGCCACGTCGGTCCTCCCAACTCAGAAAACCTCCCAGGGGCCCACCTCGGTGTTGGCGACGACTCAAACCTCCACAGCTCGGCCGCACACAGAAGCACCACTGAGCACAACAGGCGCCCCGTCCACCCAGCACCCCAGGACCAGCACCCCAGTGCCCGCTACGGCCACCACCGGGCCCACCACCAGCCAGGGCACGACCAGCTGCCAACCCAAGTGCACGTGGACAGAGTGGTTTGACGTGGACTACCCCAAGTACGAGGAGGGCGGGGGCGACTTTGAGACCTATGAGAAGGTCAGGGCTGCGGGAGGGGCTGTGTGCAAGCAGCCCCAGCAGATAGAGTGTGAGGCTGAGAACTACCCGGGCCTGACGCCGGAGCAGGTGGGCCAGCGAGTGCACTGCGACGTCCACTTCGGCCTGGTCTGCAGGAACGAGGAGCAACCGGGCCTGTTCAAGATGTGCGTCAACTACAGAATGCGTGTGCTGTGCTGTAGCAGCCACTGCCCGCTGCCCACGGCCACCACGACCCCCACGGCCATGGCCACCGCCTCCACAGCTACAGTGCCCACGTCCACCACTGCCATAGTGCCCACGATCACCACAGCTACAGTGCCCACATCCACCACAGCTATGGTGCCCACGTCCACCACTGCCACGGTGCCCACGTCCACCACTGCCACAGTGCCCACATCCACCACTGCCACAGTGCCCACGGTCACCACAGCTACAGTGCCCACAGCCACTACTGCTACAGTGCCCACAGCAACCACCTCCACTGCCACAGTGCCCACGGCAACTACTGCCACAGCTACAGTGCCCACGGCCACTACCACCACAGTGCCCACAGCAACCACTGCTACAGTGCCCACGGCAACCACCTCCACTGCCACAGTGCCCACAGCCACCACAGCTACAGTGCCCACGTCCACCACTGCTATAGTGCCCACAGTCACCACCACTACTGCCACAGTGCCCACGGCAACCACAGCTACAGTGCCCACGGCAACCACCACCACTGCCACAGTGCCCACAGCAACCATCACTGCTACCGTGCCCACGGCAACCATCACTGCTACCGTGCCCATGGCAACCACCTCCACTGCCACAGCTACAGTGCCCACGGCCACCACCACCACTGCCGCAGTGCCCACGGCAACTACCTCCACTGCCACAGTGCCCACCACCTCCACAGCTACAGTGCCCACAGCCACCACTGCCACAGTGCCCATGGCAACCACCTCCACCACCACAGCTACAGTGCCCACAGCCACCACAGCTACAGTGCCCATGTCCACCACTGCCACACTGCCCACAGCAACCACAGCTACAGTGCCCACAGCAACTACCACCACTGCCACGGTGCCCACGGCGACCACTGCCACAGCTACACTGGCCACGTCCACCACTGCTACAGTGCCCACATCCACCACTGCCACAGCTACAGTGCCCACGGCAACCACGTCCCTCACGGCCACGGCCGCCACCTCCACAGCTACAGTGCCCATAGCAACCACCACCACTGCCACGGCTACAGTGCCCACGGCAACCACGTACCCCACGCCCATGGCCGCCGCCTCCACAGCTACAGTGCCCACAGCAACCACCACCACTGCCACGGCTACAGTGCCCATGGCCACTACTGCCACAGTGCCCACCATCACCACTGCTACAGTGCCCACGGCCACCATCTCCACTGGCACAGTGCCCACTGCCTCTACTGCCTCCAGCACCACCGCCACTGCTGTGCCAACACCCACACAGGCCAGAACACAGACGGGGAGCACAGTGGTTCCTGGGTCCCCTGCCAGCAGTGCCACACCAGTGCCTGCCCTTTCCACGGGACTCACGACCCGAGCGACGTCCTCGAGTCCAGGCCACACAAGCACACTCCCAACATCTCCTCGAGGATCCACAGGGTCCACCACCCTGGGGACAGCCACGTCGGTCCTCCCAACTCAGAAAACCTCCCAGGGGCCCACCTCGGTGTTGGCGACGACTCAAACCTCCACAGCTCGGCCGCACACAGAAGCACCACTGAGCACAACAGGCGCCCCGTCCACCCAGCACCCCAGGACCAGCACCCCAGTGCCCGCTACGGCCACCACTGGGCCCACCACCAGCCAGGGCACGACCAGCTGCCAACCCAAGTGCACGTGGACAGAGTGGTTTGACGTGGACTACCCCAAGTACGAGGAGGGCGGGGGCGACTTTGAGACCTATGAGAAGGTCAGGGCTGCGGGAGGGGCTGTGTGCAAGCAGCCCCAGCAGATAGAGTGTGAGGCTGAGAACTACCCGGGCCTGACGCCGGAGCAGGTGGGCCAGCGAGTGCACTGCGACGTCCACTTCGGCCTGGTCTGCAGGAACGAGGAGCAACCGGGCCTGTTCAAGATGTGCGTCAACTACAGAATGCGTGTGCTGTGCTGTAGCAGCCACTGCCCACTGCCCACGGCCACCATGACCCCCACGGCCATGGCCACCGCCTCCACAGCTACAGTGCCCACGTCCACCACTGCCATAGTGCCCACGATCACCACAGCTACAGTGCCCACATCCACCACAGCTATGGTGCCCACGTCCACCACTGCCACGGTGCCCACGTCCACCACTGCCATGGTGTCCACGGCCACCACTGCCACAGTGCCCACGGCAACTACTGCCACAGTGCCCATGGTCACCACTGCCACAGTGCCCACGTCCACCACTGCCACAGTGCCCACTGCCTCCACAGCTACAATGCCCATGGCAACCACTGCCACAGCTACAGTGCCCACGGCCACCACTGCCACAGTGCCCACGGCAACTACCACCACTGCCACAGTGCCCATGGCAACGACTGCCCCAGTGCCCACCGCCACCACAGCAAGAGTTCCCACAGCCACCACCTCCACTGCCACCATCTCTACAGCTGCCACCTCCAATGCCACAGCCCTGACTGCCACGGTTGTCACTGCTACAGTGCCCACGGCCACCATCTCCACTGGCACAGTGCCCACTGCCTCTACTGCCTCCAGCACCACCGCCACTGCTGTGCCAACACCCACACAGGCCAGAACACAGACGGGGAGCACAGTGGTTCCTGGGTCCCCTGCCAGCAGTGCCACACCAGTGCCTGCCCTTTCCACGGGACTCACGACCCGAGCGACGTCCTCGAGTCCAGGCCACACAAGCACACTCCCAACATCTCCTCGAGGATCCACAGGGTCCACCACCCTGGGGACAGCCACGTCGGTCCTCCCAACTCAGAAAACCTCCCAGGGGCCCACCTCGGTGTTGGCGACGACTCAAACCTCCACAGCTCGGCCGCACACAGAAGCACCACTGAGCACAACAGGCGCCCCGTCCACCCAGCACCCCAGGACCAGCACCCCAGTGCCCGCTACGGCCACCACTGGGCCCACCACCAGCCAGGGCACGACCAGCTGCCAACCCAAGTGCACGTGGACAGAGTGGTTTGACGTGGACTACCCCAAGTACGAGGAGGGCGGGGGCGACTTTGAGACCTATGAGAAGGTCAGGGCTGCGGGAGGGGCTGTGTGCAAGCAGCCCCAGCAGATAGAGTGTGAGGCTGAGAACTACCCGGGCCTGACGCCGGAGCAGGTGGGCCAGCGAGTGCACTGCGACGTCCACTTCGGCCTGGTCTGCAGGAACGAGGAGCAACCGGGCCTGTTCAAGATGTGCGTCAACTACAGAATGCGTGTGCTGTGCTGTAGCAGCCACTGCCCACTGCCCACGGCCACCATGACCCCCACGGCCATGGCCACCGCCTCCACAGCTACAGTGCCCACGTCCACCACTGCCATAGTGCCCACGATCACCACAGCTACAGTGCCCACATCCACCACAGCTATGGTGCCCACGTCCACCACTGCCACGGTGCCCACGTCCACCACTGCCATGGTGTCCACGGCCACCACTGCCACAGTGCCCACGGCAACTACTGCCACAGTGCCCATGGTCACCACTGCCACAGTGCCCACGTCCACCACTGCCACAGTGCCCACTGCCTCCACAGCTACAATGCCCATGGCAACCACTGCCACAGCTACAGTGCCCACGGCCACCACTGCCACAGTGCCCACGGCAACTACCACCACTGCCACAGTGCCCATGGCAACGACTGCCCCAGTGCCCACCGCCACCACAGCAAGAGTTCCCACAGCCACCACCTCCACTGCCACCATCTCTACAGCTGCCACCTCCAATGCCACAGCCCTGACTGCCACGGTTGTCACTGCTACAGTGCCCACGGCCACCATCTCCACTGGCACAGTGCCCACTGCCTCTACTGCCTCCAGCACCACCGCCACTGCTGTGCCAACACCCACACAGGCCAGAACACAGACGGGGAGCACAGTGGTTCCTGGGTCCCCTGCCAGCAGTGCCACACCAGTGCCTGCCCTTTCCACGGGACTCACGACCCGAGCGACGTCCTCGAGTCCAGGCCACACAAGCACACTCCCAACATCTCCTCGAGGATCCACAGGGTCCACCACCCTGGGGACAGCCACGTCGGTCCTCCCAACTCAGAAAACCTCCCAGGGGCCCACCTCGGTGTTGGCGACGACTCAAACCTCCACAGCTCGGCCGCACACAGAAGCACCACTGAGCACAACAGGCGCCCCGTCCACCCAGCACCCCAGGACCAGCACCCCAGTGCCCGCTATGGCCACCACTGGGCCCACCACCAGCCAGGGCACGACCAGCTGCCAACCCAAGTGCACGTGGACAGAGTGGTTTGACGTGGACTACCCCAAGTACGAGGAGGGCGGGGGCGACTTTGAGACCTATGAGAAGGTCAGGGCTGCGGGAGGGGCTGTGTGCAAGCAGCCCCAGCAGATAGAGTGTGAGGCTGAGAACTACCCGGGCCTGACGCCGGAGCAGGTGGGCCAGCGAGTACACTGTGACGTCCACTTCGGCCTGGTCTGCAGGAACGAGGAGCAACCGGGCCTGTTCAAGATGTGCGTCAACTACAGAATGCGTGTGCTGTGCTGTAGCAGCCACTGCCCACTGCCCACGGCCACCATGACCCCCACGGCCATGGCCACCGCCTCCACAGCTACAGTGCCCACGTCCACCACTGCCATAGTGCCCACGATCACCACAGCTACAGTGCCCACATCCACCACAGCTATGGTGCCCACGTCCACCACTGCCACGGTGCCCACGTCCACCACTGCCATGGTGTCCACGGCCACCACTGCCACAGTGCCCACGGCAACTACTGCCACAGTGCCCATGGTCACCACTGCCACAGTGCCCACGTCCACCACTGCCACAGTGCCCACTGCCTCCACAGCTACAATGCCCATGGCAACCACTGCCACAGCTACAGTGCCCACGGCCACCACTGCCACAGTGCCCACGGCAACTACCACCACTGCCACAGTGCCCATGGCAACGACTGCCCCAGTGCCCACCGCCACCACAGCAAGAGTTCCCACAGCCACCACCTCCACTGCCACCATCTCTACAGCTGCCACCTCCAATGCCACAGCCCTGACTGCCACGGTTGTCACTGCTACAGTGCCCACGGCCACCATCTCCACTGGCACAGTGCCCACTGCCTCTACTGCCTCCAGCACCACCGCCACTGCTGTGCCAACACCCACACAGGCCAGAACACAGACGGGGAGCACAGTGGTTCCTGGGTCCCCTGCCAGCAGTGCCACACCAGTGCCTGCCCTTTCCACGGGACTCACGACCCGAGCGACGTCCTCGAGTCCAGGCCACACAAGCACACTCCCAACATCTCCTCGAGGATCCACAGGGTCCACCACCCTGGGGACAGCCACGTCGGTCCTCCCAACTCAGAAAACCTCCCAGGGGCCCACCTCGGTGTTGGCAACGACTCAAACCTCCACAGCTCGGCCGCACACAGAAGCACCACTGAGCACAACAGGCACCCCGTCCACCCAGCACCCCAGGACCAGCACCCCAGTGCCCGCTACGGCCACCACTGGGCCCACCACCAGCCAGGGCATGACCAGCTGTCAACCCAAGTGCACGTGGACAGAGTGGTTTGACGTGGACTTCCCCACCTCGGGGGTCACAGGTGGAGACATAGAGACCTACGACAATATCCGGGCTGCAGGCGGCAAAATGTGCCAGGATCCAGAGAAGATCGAATGCCGGGCAGAGAGCTACCCAGAGGTCAGCATCGACCAGATCGGGCAGGTGCTCAACTGCAGCCTGGAGACAGGGCTGGTGTGCAGGAACGTGGACCAGAGCGGGCCTTTCACCATGTGCTTCAACTACAACATCCGTGTTTACTGCTGTGATGATGTCCGACACTGCCCCACCACAGCCACCCCAGGCCTCCTGTCCACGTCCCTGCCCCCTAGCAGCTCCACAGCAACAGGGCCATGGCCTCCGACCTCCACCACAGCCTGGTCCCCATTCTCTACCTCCAAGGTCCTGCCCACGACCCCGAAGCCAACTGTGACTGGTGCCCCCTCCACAGTCACTCTGGTGACTTCCCACATTCTTGAGTCCACCCCTGTGACCAACCTGTCCCCCAGCCCAGTGATGCCCACCACCAGGGCCACCACTCACACCCACTTCCTGCCACCCACAACCTCCAAGGGCACTGCACAAGTCACAGAGCTCCCCACCAGGCCCTCTGAGACCACGACCAGACCCCCAGTCACCACACTCAGCACAGGCCAGGCTACCTCCAGCACAGGGGTGGGCACCAGAACCTCCCTATCCCCTCCGGGGCCTGAGCCCAGCACCTCCTCACTGGGCACTACCCTGGGCCCCACCACCACCTCCACGACCTCTGTGGCCACTTTGTCCTCCCCAAAGACCCACACCTCTGGGACCACCTTGGTCCCCACATCCCCAGGGACTGCGTCCACCACTTGTGAGCATCAGTGTGCCTGGACAGACTGGATGGACCAGAGCTACCCAATGCCTGGGGCTGATGGGGGGGACTTTGAGACGTATGCTAACATCCGGGCAGCCGGTGGGGCTATCTGCAAGCACCCTCTGAAGCTGGAATGTCGGGCTGAGGAGCTGCCAGACATCCCCCTGACAGACCTGGGCCAGGTGGTACTGTGCCAGCGAGAGGTGGGCCTGGTGTGCCGGAACAAGGACCAGAGTGGCCAGATGTGCCACAACTACCAGATCCGCTTGCTCTGCTGTGACAAGAGCTACTGCCCCAGCACGACCATCACCACCTCCACCCCCACCAATGAGACAGGACTCTCCTCCACAGTGACCTCAGAAAAGGTGTCAACCGCCACCAGTGTGACAGGACCCGTCTCCACAGTGACCACCAAGGAGGTCTCCACCACCACCAGTGTGACAGGACCCTCCTCCACAGTGATCACAGAGGGGGTCTCCACCATCACCAGTGTGACAGGACCCTCCTCCACAGCGACCATGGAGAGGGTCTCCACGCCCATCGGTGTGACAGGACCCTCCTCCACAGTGACCTCAGAAAAGGTGTCAACCCCCACGAGTGTGACAGGACTCGTCTCCACAGTGACCACCGAGGGGGTCTCCGCACCCACCAGGGAGACAGGACCCGCCTCGACAGTGACCACCAAGAAGGTCTCCACCCTCACCAGTGTGACAAGACCCATCTCCACAGTGACCACGGAGAGGGTCTCCACGCCCATCAGTGTGACAGGACCCTCCTCCACAGTGACCTCAGAAAAGGTGTCAACCCCCATGAGTGTGACAGGACCCGTCTCCACAGTGACCACCGAGGGGGTCTCCGCACCCACCAGTGAGACAGGACCCGCCTCCATGGTGACCACCGAGAGGACCTCCACCCCCACCAGTGTGACAGAACCCTCCTCCACAGTGATCACAAAGAGGGTCTCTACCCCCACGAGTGTTCCAGCTCCCTCCTCAGCAACCACTGAGAGGACCTCCACCCCCACAAGTATGACAGGACTCTCCTCCACAGTGACCAGCAAGGGGGTCTCCACCCTCACCAGTGTGACAGGACCCTCCTCCACAGTGATCACAGAGGGGGTCTCCACCCTCACCAGTGTGACAGGACCTTCCTCCAAGGCAACCACAGAGGGGGTCTCCACCACCACCAGTGTGACAGGACCCTCCTCCACAGCGACCACAGAGAGGGTCTCCACCCCCACCAGTGCGACAGGACCCTCCTCCACAGCGACCACCAAGAAGGTCTCCACCCTCACCAGTGTGACAAGACCCATCTCCACAGTGACCACCGAGAGGGTCTCCGCACCCACCAGTGAGACAGGACCCGCCTCCACGGTGACCACCGAGAGGACCTCCACCCCCACCAGTGTGACAGAACCCTCCTCCACAGTGATCACAAAGAGGGTCTCTACCCCCACGAGTGTTCCAGCTCCCTCCTCAGCAACCACTGAGAGGACCTCCACCCCCACAAGTATGACAGGACTCTCCTCCACAGTGACCAGCAAGGGGGTCTCCACCCTCACCAGTGTGACAGGACCCTCCTCCACAGCGACCACCGAGAGGGTCTCCACCCCCACCAGTGCGACAGGACCCTCCTCCACAGCGACCACCAAGAAGGTCTCCACCCTCACCAGTGTGACAAGACCCATCTCCACAGTGACCACCGAGGGGGTCTCCACCCCCACCAGTGCGACAGGACCCTCCTCCACAGCGACCACCAAGAAGGTCTCCACCCCCACCAGTGTGACAAGACCCATCTCCACAGTGACCACTGAGAGGGTCTCCACCCCCACCAGTGTGACAGGACCCTCCTCCACAGTGACCACCGAGAGGGTCTCCACCCCCACCAGTGTGACAGGACCCTCCTCCACAGTGACCACCGAGAGGGTCTCCACCCCCACCAGTGTGACAGGACCCTCCTCCACAGTGACCACCGAGGGGGTCTCCACCCCCACCAGTGTGACAGGACCCTCCTCCACAGTGACCACCGAGGGGGTCTCCACCCCCACCAGTGTGACAGGACCCTCCTCCACAGTGACCACCGAGGGGGTCTCCACCCCCACCAGTGTGACAGGACCCTCCTCCACAGTGACCACCGAGGGGGTCTCCACCCCCACCAGTGTGACAGGACCCTCCTCCACAGTGACCACCGAGGGGGTCTCCACCCCCACCAGTGTGACAGGACCCTCCTCCACAGTGACCACCGAGGGGGTCTCCACCCCCACCAGTGTGACAGGACCCTCCTCCACAGTGACCACCGAGGGGGTCTCCACCCCCACCAGTGTGACAGGACCCTCCTCCACAGTGACCACCGAGGGGGTCTCCACCCCCACCAGTGTGACAGGACCCTCCTCCACAGTGACCACCGAGGGGGTCTCCACCCCCACCAGTGTGACAGGACCCTCCTCCACAGTGACCACAGAGGGGGTCTCCACCCCCACCAGTGTGACAGGACCCTCCTCCACAGTGACCACCGAGGGGGTCTCCACCCCCACCAGTGTGACAGGACCCTCCTCCACAGTGACCACAGAGAGGGTCTCCACCCCCACCAGTGTGACAGGACCCTCCTCCACAGTGACCACCGAGAGGGTCTCCACCCTCACCAGTGTGACAAGACCCATCTCCACAGTGACCACCGAGAGGGTCTCCGCACCCACCAGTGAGACAGGACCCTCCTCCACGGTGACCACCGAGAGGGTCTCCACCCTCACCAGTGTGACAAGACCCATCTCCACAGTGACCACCGAGAGGGTCTCCGCACCCACCAGTGAGACAGGACCCTCCTCCACAGTGACCACCAAGAAGGTCTCCACCCCCACCAGTGTGACAAGACCCATCTCCACAGTGACCACAGAGGGGGTCTCCACCCCCACCAGTGCGACAGGACCCTCCTCCACAGCGACCACCAAGAAGGTCTCCACCCCCACCAGTGTGACAAGACCCATCTCCACAGTGACCACTGAGAGGGTCTCCACCCCCACCAGTGTGACAGGACCCTCCTCCACAGTGACCACCGAGAGGGTCTCCACCCCCACCAGTGCGACAGGACCCTCCTCCACAATGACCACAGAGGGGGTCTCCACCCCCACCAGTGTGACAGGACCCTCCTCCACAGTGACCACCGAGAGGGTCTCCACCCCCACCAGTGCGACAGGACCCTCCTCCACAATGACCACAGAGGGGGTCTCCACCCCCACCAGTGTGACAGGACCCTCCTCCACAGTGATCACAGAGGGGGTCTCCACCCTCACCAGTGTGACAGGACCTTCCTCCAAGGCAACCACAGAGGGGGTCTCCACCACCACCAGTGTGACAGGACCCTCCTCCAAGCCAAGCACAGAGGGGGTCTCCACCCCCACCAGTGTGACAGGACCCTCCTCCACAGTGATCACAGAGGGGGTCTCCACCCTCACCAGTGTGACAGGACCTTCCTCCAAGGCAACCACAGAGGGGGTCTCCACCACCACCAGTGTGACAGGACCCTCCTCCAAGCCAAGCACAGAGGGGGTCTCCACCCCCACCAGTGTGACAGGACCCTCCTCCACAGTGATCACAGAGGGGGTCTCCACCCTCACCAGTGTGACAGGACCTTCCTCCAAGGCAACCACAGAGGGGGTCTCCACCACCACCAGTGTGACAGGACCCTCCTCCAAGCCAAGCACAGAGGGGGTCTCCACCCCCACCAGTGTGACAGGACCCTCCTCCACAGTGATCACAGAGGGGGTCTCCACCCTCACCAGTGTGACAGGACCTTCCTCCAAGGCAACCACAGAGGGGGTCTCCACCACCACCAGTGTGACAGGACCCTCCTCCAAGCCAAGCACAGAGGGGGTCTCCACCCCCACCAGTGTGACAGGACCCTCCTCCACAGTGATCACAGAGGGGGTCTCCACCCTCACCAGTGTGACAGGACCTTCCTCCAAGGCAACCACAGAGGGGGTCTCCACCACCACCAGTGTGACAGGACCCTCCTCCAAGCCAAGCACAGAGGGGGTCTCCACCCCCACCAGTGTGACAGGACCCTCCTCCACAGTGATCACAGAGGGGGTCTCCACCCTCACCAGTGTGACAGGACCTTCCTCCAAGGCAACCACAGAGGGGGTCTCCACCACCACCAGTGTGACAGGACCCTCCTCCACAGCGACCACAGAGAGGGTCTCCACCCCCACCAGTGCGACAGGACCCTCCTCCACAGCGACCACCAAGAAGGTCTCCACCCTCACCAGTGTGACAAGACCCATCTCCACAGTGACCACTGAGAGGGTCTCTGCACCCACCAGTGAGACAGGACCCTCCTACAAGGTGACCACAGAGAGGGTCTCCACCCTCACCAGTGCGACAGGACCCGCCTCCACAGTGACCACCGAGAGGGTCTCCACACCCACCAGTGAGACAGGACCCGCCTCCATGGTGACCACCGAGAGGACCTCCACCCCCACCAGTATGACAGAACCCTCCTCCACAGTGATCACAAAGAGGGTCTCTACCCCCACGAGTGTTCCAGCTCCCTCCTCAGCAACCACTGAGAGGACCTCCACCCCCACAAGTATGACAGGACTCTCCTCCACAGTGACCACAAAGGGGGTCTCCACCCTCACCAGTGTGACAGGACCCTCCTCCACAGTGATCACAGAGGGGGTCTCCACCCTCACCAGTGTGACAGGACCTTCCTCCAAGGCAACCACAGAGGGGGTCTCCACCACCACCAGTGTGACAGGACCCTCCTCCACAGCAACCACAGAGAGGGTCTCCACCCCCACCAGTGCGACAGGACCCTCCTCCACAGCGACCACCAAGAAGGTCTCCACCCTCACCAGTGTGACAAGACCCATCTCCACAGTGACCACTGAGAGGGTCTCTGCACCCACCAGTGAGACAGGACCCTCCTACAAGGTGACCACAGAGAGGGTCTCCACCCTCACCAGTGCGACAGGACCCGCCTCCACAGTGACCACCGAGAGGGTCTCCACACCCACCAGTGAGACAGGACCCACCTCCATGGTGACCACCGAGAGGACCTCCACCCCCACCAGTATGACAGAACCCTCCTCCACAGTGATCACAAAGAGGGTCTCTACCCCCACGAGTGTTCCAGCTCCCTCCTCAGCAACCACTGAGAGGACCTCCACCCCCACAAGTATGACAGGACTCTCCTCCACAGTGACCAGCAAGGGGGTCTCCACCCTCACCAGTGTGACAGGACCCTCCTCCAAGGCAACCACAGAGGGGGTCTCCACCACCACCAGTGTGACAGGACCCTCCTCCACAGCGACCACCAAGAAGGTCTCCACCCTCACCAGTGTGACAAGACCCATCTCCACAGTGACCACCGAGAGGGTCTCCGCACCCACCAGTGAGACAGGACCCGCCTCCATGGTGACCACCGAGAGGACCTCCACCCCCACCAGTATGACAGAACCCTCCTCCACAGTGATCACAAAGAGGGTCTCTACCCCCACGAGTGTTCCAGCTCCCTCCTCAGCAACCACTGAGAGGACCTCCACCCCCACAAGTATGACAGGACTCTCCTCCACAGTGACCACCGAGGGGGTCTCCACCCTCACCAGTGTGACAGGACCCTCCTCCAAGGCAACCACAGAGGGGGTCTCCACCACCACCAGTGTGACAGGACCCTCCTCCACAGCGACCACCAAGAAGGTCTCCACCCTCACCAGTGTGACAAGACCCATCTCCACAGTGACCACCGAGAGGGTCTCCGCACCCACCAGTGAGACAGGACCCTCCTCCAAGGTGACCACAGAGAGGGTCTCCACCCTCACCAGTGCGACAAGACCCATCTCCACAGTGACCACCGAGAGGGTCTCCGCACCCACCAGTGAGACAGGACCCGCCTCCATGGTGACCACCGAGAAGGTCTCCACCCTCACCAGTGTGACAGAACCCTCCTCCACAGTGACCACAAAGAGGGTCTCTACCCCCACGAGTGTTCCAGCTCCCTCCTCAGCAACCACTGAGAGGACCTCCACTCCCACAAGTATGACAGGACTCTCCTCCACAGTGACCACCGAGGGGGTCTCCACCCTCACCAGTGTGACAGGACCCTCCTCCAAGGCAACCACAGAGGGGGTCTCCACCACCACCAGTGTGACAGGACCCTCCTCCACAGCGACCACCAAGAAGGTCTCCACCCTCACCAGTGTGACAAGACCCATCTCCACAGTGACCACCGAGAGGGTCTCCGCACCCACCAGTGAGACAGGACCCTCCTCCAAGGTGACCACAGAGAGGGTCTCCACCCTCACCAGTGCGACAAGACCCATCTCCACAGTGACCACCGAGAGGGTCTCCGCACCCACCAGTGAGACAGGACCCGCCTCCATGGTGACCACCGAGAAGGTCTCCACCCTCACCAGTGTGACAGGAACCTCCTCCACAGTGACCACAAAGAGGGTCTCTACCCCCACGAGTGTTCCAGCTCCCTCCTCAGCAACCACTGAGAGGACCTCCACTCCCACAAGTATGACAGGACTCTCCTCCACAGTGACCAGCAAGGGGGTCTCCACCCTCACCAGTGTGACAGGACCCTCCTCCAAGGCAACCACAGAGGGGGTCTCCACCACCACCAGTGTGACAGGACCCTCCTCCACAGCGACCACCAAGAAGGTCTCCACCCTCACCAGTGTGACAAGACCCATCTCCACAGTGACCACCGAGAGGGTCTCCGCACCCACCAGTGAGACAGGACCCTCCTCCAAGGTGACCACAGAGAGGGTCTCCACCCTCACCAGTGCGACAAGACCCATCTCCACAGTGACCACCGAGAGGGTCTCCGCACCCACCAGTGAGACAGGACCCGCCTCCATGGTGACCACCGAGAAGGTCTCCACCCTCACCAGTGTGACAGGAACCTCCTCCACAGTGACCACAAAGAGGGTCTCTACCCCCACGAGTGTTCCAGCTCCCTCCTCAGCAACCACTGAGAGGACCTCCACTCCCACAAGTATGACAGGACTCTCCTCCACAGTGACCAGCAAGGGGGTCTCCACCCTCACCAGTGTGACAGGACCCTCCTCCAAGGCAACCACAGAGGGGGTCTCCACCACCACCAGTGTGACAGGACCCTCCTCCACAGCGACCACCAAGAAGGTCTCCACCCTCACCAGTGTGACAAGACCCATCTCCACAGTGACCACCGAGAGGGTCTCCGCACCCACCAGTGAGACAGGACCCTCCTCCAAGGTGACCACAGAGAGGGTCTCCACCCTCACCAGTGCGACAAGACCCATCTCCACAGTGACCACCGAGAGGGTCTCCGCACCCACCAGTGAGACAGGACCCGCCTCCATGGTGACCACCGAGAAGGTCTCCACCCTCACCAGTGTGACAGGAACCTCCTCCACAGTGACCACAAAGAGGGTCTCTACCCCCACGAGTGTTCCAGCTCCCTCCTCAGCAACCACTGAGAGGACCTCCACTCCCACAAGTATGACAGGACTCTCCTCCACAGTGACCACCAAGGGGGTCTCCAGCCTCACCAGTGTGACAGGACCCTCCTCCACGGCAAGCACAGAGGGGGTCTCCACACCCACCAGTGCGACAGGACCCTCCTCCACAGCGACCACCGAGAGGACCTCCAGCCCCACGAGTGTGACAGGACCTTCCTCCACGGTGACCACAGAGGGGGTCTCCACACCCATGAATGTGACTGGACCCTCCTCCATGGCAACCACCGAGAGGTTGTCCATCTCTAGTCCCTCTCCCTTCCCGGGGTCCTCACCCGTGACCACCAAGCCAGACTTGTCCAGCGTCTCAGCCACAGGTCCCGTGTCGGCCTCCCCCTTATCGGCTACTCCTGTGTCTCCACTCACTGCCCTCTCCTGGTCTGGCAGCCTGATGCCCTCCGTTGTTCCCCCAACCTCGCCTAGCCCCACCACACCCTGCCTCTGCCACGCCTTTGGGAAGTTCTTCCTACCAGGTATGTGAAGTATCAACCCTCCTGCAGACCTCCTCCTTGGCATTTGGTTGCCTTGGGTGTGTCCTCACGCCCTTGGCCCCACCCTGGCTGACCTGTTGTCTCTGACCTTGTAGGGGACGTTGTCTACAACAGGACAGACGGGGCAGGCTGCCCCTTCTTAGCCATCTGTAACCAGCGCTGTGAACTTGACCGCTTCCAGGGCACCTGCACCACCTCCTCACCCCCAGCGACCTCAGCCTCTGTGCCCCCAGCCACCCCAGTGATCGGCTGTGATCGCACAATCCCTCCTCGAAAGGTGTGCTCCCACCTCCACTATGACCTGCCAGGCCCTTCTATGTGCACGGGGCCCGGGGCATCTATCAAGGTTGATGGCACACCCCCAGCCCTCAGTGGCCACTCCACGGGTCGCTCTGGCTGGAGGAAGGCACGCAGGGTCCAAGCCCAGCCAGGAGGCAGCGGCCGCCCTGCCCCAGGCAGGGGGGGTTCCTGCGGCTGAGGTGGGGGCAGTGAGAAGGGGTCCTGCCAGCCCACCCCGTGAGTGCTGTGCTGTCTCTCACAGGTGAATGAGTCCTGGTTCCTGGAGGACTGCACGGTGGCCCGTTGTGAAGGTGACAACCGTATCACCCTGCTGGGGCCGCGGCCGACGAGCAGCATCACCTGCGTGAACGGGCATCTGCCCGTGAAGGTGCAGAACCAGAGCCACCGCTGTGACTACCGCTACGAGTGCGAGTGTGAGCGCCCACCCGTGGTTCTGGGTGGGGGAGGCTTGGTGGCATTCGAGACGTGCACACACACCCCCCCGTGCCCGAGGCCTGGGGTCGCTGGGCCCAGCCCCATCAGGCTTGATGGTTTGAAGGGAACCCGGGGGTTTCTGAGAGCAGGGGGAGTAGGGGTGAAGGTGAGGAGCTCTGAGAGGATCACATCCTGAGGGTCCTGAGCAGCTTTCATGGCAGAACAGCACACGGGAGGAGGTGGGTGGTCTTACAGTCCTTGGGCTCCTGGGGCGGCCAAAACAAGTGACCACCCCCCCACCCCAGCCAGGCATCTTAAAACAGCAGGAGTTGATTTTCGTGGTCCTGGAGGCCAGAAGTCAGAGATTAAAGGGTCAGAGGGACCGAGCTGTCCCCAAAGCTTTAAAGGTGGGAGGTCCTGCCTGGCCCTCTAGACCTGGGGCCCCGGGTGCACCTGGCCTGTGGCCCCACCTCTACCCAGTCATCACGCAGCTTCTTCCCTGCCTCTTAGAAGGACCCTTGTCATTGGATTGAGGGCTCCCCTGGTCATCCAGGATGACCTCCCCCCCGAGCCTTCACTCAATCACAGCTGCAGAGACCCTCCTTTCCCCAAAGGAGGTCACGTCCACAGGCTCTGGGTGGACACGTCTGGGGGCCCCCCATCCAACCGGGTCCACTCGTGTCCCGAAGGAGGGACGGAGGCCCCCGGGGCTGAGTGACCCCCAAAGTGGTAGCTCCAGGTGGCACTGGGTAAGGCCCGTCCACGCCTGCAGGCGTCTGCAGCGGCTGGGGGAGCAGCCACTATGAGACCTTCGACGGCACCTCCTACACCTTCCGGGACAACTGCACCTACGTCCTCGTGCGCGAGATCCAGCCACGCCACGGCAACCTCCGCGTCCTGCTGCACAACCGCTTCTGCGAGGCCGCCGCCCACTGCCCCCGTGCCCTGAGCATCCACTACCAGTCCGCGGACATCGTCCTCTCCACCACCACCAGCGCCGATGGGCAGGAGGAAAGCCTGGTGAGTGCAGGCAGCAGAGCAGCGGTGGCCAGTCCCAACCTGGTTTAGGGGGGCCCTGGGGCACAGAGACCATGTCGTCCCCTCACCAGAGAGCCTCAGGGGCCTCGGAGAAGACAGAGGGCACACCGGGACCTGGGGGCCCGAGTATGGTGACTCCAGAGAGGGCAGGGACAGAGCATGGGGGGCGCCCGAGGCCAAGAGCACCTGGGACCCAAACACACTGAGCCTGACCCCAGCCCGAGGTGAGCATCTGCTCTTCAGGGCACGAGTGCCAAGGGGGGGGCCCAGCACCTGGGAGGACAGCCCCGAAGGCAGGCCTGCAGCCTCCGTCACGGGTCCCCCGGTCACGCCCCCAGATCTTGTTGGACCAAATGCGGGTGAGGCAGAGCTTCAGCAAGAACGGCGTGGCCGTGACCCTGACCGGGGCCAGCGGGATGCGCATCGATATTCCCGCCATTGGTGTCAGCATCACCTTCAACGGGAGGGTCTTCCAGGCCCGGCTCTCGTACAGCCGCTTCAATCACAACACTGAGGGCCAGTGCGGTGAGCGGGGACTGCAGGACGCCTGGGGGGCGGCGAGGGGCCGGCACCACCACTGCGGGCGCAGTCCCCCCAGGGGACCCCAGACACACACCTGGACCCCGCACCTGCCCCAGGCAGGAAGCCCTATCTGGTAGCTGAGCGGTTGCTGGGGAGGTTGGGAGATGAAGGGGGAAGTCGAGGATGGTCCAGTGTGTGTCCCCCCTTGAACCCCGCCCTCCCCAGGCACCTGCACCAACAACCGCAGGGATGAGTGTCGCCGGCCGGATGGCACCGTGGCCCGCGCCTGCCAGGACATGGCCCGGTCCTGGCTGGTCTCCGGCAGCAGCGGGGAGGGCTGTGGAGTGCCGACTGGCCTGCCCCCAACCACCGGCCCCCTCTTGCTGGGAACCAGCATGCCCGCCATCCACCCATCGTGCCCCCCAGAGCCCCTCTGCGAGCTGATGCTGAGCTCGTGAGTTCTCCACCTGGGCTGGGGGGGGGGGGGGGGCCATCACCCCGAGGGGCCTCCGCTGCAGCCTCTGATGGGCCCTGCCTGCAGGGTCTTCGCCGGGTGCCACAGCCTCATCCCGCCTGGCCCGTACTTCAATGCCTGTGTCAGTGACAGCTGCTGGCCTGGCCACGGCCGCGAGGTGCTCTGCCAGAGCCTGGAGACCTACGCAGGGCTCTGCCGCTCCCGGGGCATCTGCGCCGACTGGCGCAATGCCACCCACGGGCTGTGTGGTGAGTTGGGCGTGGCTGCCGGGGGCCCTGGCCTCCTCGGCCTGCCTGACACCTGTCTGTGTGCCCCCAGACCTAGCCTGCCCGCCCGCCAAGGTGTACAAGTCTTGCGGCCCTGTGCAGCCAGAGTCCTGCGACTCCAGGTGAGCCCAGCTGACAGGGAGAGCGCGGCGGGGACAGCGGGCCTCCCAGGCCGGCCCAGAGGACCTGGTGGGGAGCCAGGAGGAGACCCACGAGGCTCCAGGACCCTAACCCAGATCTCAGGGGTGCCCTCCCCCCCGACCTCCGACCCCGGACCCGAGGTTTACCCTGGGCCTGCACCATGCCCGCTGCCCTCCCCCTCAGTCTCCTTTGTTACCTTGCAGGAGCCAGAGCCTGCAGAGCGTGGGGCTGGCAGAGGGCTGCTTCTGTCCCGACGGCCACATCCTCTTCAGTTCCCACAGGGACATCTGTGTGCGCGAGTGCCGTAAGCAGCCCGCGGCCGGGCCCCCCTAGCCCTGGAGAGTGGGAGGGGCCCCGGGGCGGGCAGACCCCGGCTGGGGCCAGTCCTGCCCAGTCCTGCCAGCAGTGCAGCATGGCCTGGAGCCTTCCTGAGCCCCCTCCTAAGTGATCCCCCTGGAGCTCTCCAAGGGCTTCTGCCCCAAGCAGGGAGAAGAGGCCTCCATTGGGGGAGGGGTGGCCAGGCCGGCTGGGCCCCGACCCCAGTGCTCCCACTAACTCCCTTCTCCCGATTCTTGCCTCGCAGCCTGTGTGGGACCGGATGGGCTTCCCAAATTCGTGAGTGCTCTGCCCTCAGCGGCCTGACTCCTCGCTTGAGC
>SJXP01002895.1:0-11822 GCA_006408505.1 Damaliscus lunatus | reverse complement strand
GGCACAGTGCAGCCAGAGCCCAGGACCCACGACAGAGGCCTGGCTGCAGCGGGGAACCAGGGCCACAGCCCGCCTCGGTGCCCAGAGCACAGGGCCCCAAAGGACACGGCGGCTTCAGGGAACTGGGAGAGAAGACGCTGCGTGTCACGGTGAGCTCTGGCAATCGCGTTTATGGACAGTGGCTGCCAGGGACCACCAGACGCTGCCAGAAGCCCAGGCTCCCACGAGGCACCAGACGGCGTGGGGTGGGCGTCCAGACGGCGCCCGCCCTCCTGGGAGCATGCCTGCCGGCTCTAGGGCGCCCCCATCCCTGCGTGCTGGCGCCTACCCCAGAACCAGCACCCGTACAACAAAGAGAGGCCCTGAGAGTCTGACGCCAACGGCGGGACAGACGGGAACTGTGGGGGCAGAGAGGCCCTTCTGACGGGCACTCTCGCCACTGTCCCCAGTGGCCTGCTCCCTGGGGACGCCGGGCTCCGCTCCGCATCCCCCAGCTCCGCTGCCTCGAGGCCCAGTGCAGGGCGGGGCCCAGGCGCCCCGGAACCTGCGTTGCCAGGAAAGGCTCAGCACCTTCCTTCGCTCCCCAAGGCGCTGTGGGGTGTGTCTCCTGGGCAGTGGCGCAGCAGAGCAGGCCCCAGCACGGGCCCCGGGAGGCAGGCCGCTTGTGACACCCTGCAGCCGCACCCCTCGGGAAGGGCTGAGGCACCAGGGACACACCAGTCCCCGGTTCCACGGCGCCAAGACCAGACCCCGTGTGCCCACAACACACCCGCCCAGAGCCCTTGGGCCACTTGCTGCCGTGTGCCCACAGCCCCGCCCTGGCCCCCGGGGTCGGGGGCCAGGTGACAGCCAGCCACGGCGGCTCCGCTCCTCCACAGCCCCTGCGTGCCCTGCCGTGAGCCAACTCCTGGGGCTGAGCGCCCGCTTCACCGTCCTCAGTGCCGGTTCTGGGCCAGCACAGCCCACACGGGAGCCACTGGACAGCGGGCCAGGCTCCCGCCTGGGTGGGGGGCGGGGGGTCGTCACAGCTGACAGCTGGCGCGGCAGCACGGAACCCAGAGGCTCCCGGTCCAGGCAGCTGCCCGCCTGCAGGCGCCACGGGCGGCGGAGGCCCGAGTCAGCAACAGGCCAGGGCAGGCCCTGGGGGCTCCCTGCCCGGGGGTGGCTGATAACGGCCCCACCAGCCAGACAGCCGCCTCAGTGGCCCGTGGGGAGGAGCAAGCCACACACACCACACCCCCGGGAGGTCACAGGACGTGCCCACTGAGGCTGCGACTCCCACCATCACCGCCCGGGTCACTGCAGCCACAGCATGGGTCTCCGTGCCGCTCACCCTCCCTGCCCACCCCACCGTCCTCCTGCCTCAAGGAAAGAGAAGGAAAAACCTGGAAGCCACCAAAGGGAAGGTGGGTACCACCAGCGCCTCCGAACCTGGCCGAGGAGGGGGCGGCTCCCAAAGGGCTCCATGGAGCCCCCAGCCCTGTCCTCTGCCAGGTGTCACTGGGAACAGCCGCGTCCTTCCCGGAGGCCAGCTCTCCTCCCCTTCCTATGCTGCTGCTGCTGCTGCTAAGTTGCTTCAGTCGTGTCCGACCCTGTGCGACCCCATAGACGGCAGCCCATCAGGCTCCACCGTCCCTGGGATTCTCCAGGCAAGAACACTGGAGTGGGTTGCCATTTCCTTCTCCAATGCATGAAAGTGAAAAGTAAAAGTGAAGTTGCTCAGTCGTGTCCAACTCTCAGGGACCCCATGGACTGCAGCCCACCAGGCTCCTCCGTCCATGGGATTTTCCAGGCAAGAGTACTGGAGTGGGGTGCCATCCTATCCTGCAGGCCGCCCCAACTTCCTAAACAGCCCAGACTCGGACAAGCCACTGAAGCCCAAGTGTCTGGCTGTCCCGGCCCTGCGGACAGTCCACACAAGCCCCAGACAGGGGGCCGAGAGGACGCATTAAGTGAGTGAGCACAAGGAGGCCAGAGGGCGAGCGCAAGAGACGACACCGCCAGCCACACGAGCACGCGGCCCTATGCCGCTGATGGACAGCGAGCGGAGCTCCAGCGCCTCTCACGCTGCTCAGGACCCGGCGCAACTGACACGGAGCACCCCGCCCACACTGCACACGCCGGCCGCCGCAGGCTGCGGGGCGGCAGCGCCAGGGCAGACGGGCGCCGCACCGCAGGTCTCAGCCCCACCGCACGCGTGCATCTTCCCAGCCACACGCGGGGCAGTCGCAGCGCCCGCGGGGCTCGGGTCACGACAGAAGACAGGCAACTGCACCAGGCCCCACTGCTGTCTGAGGGGAGACGGCGTGGCCGGCTCAGGCGGCCTTGGGAGAAAACGCCGCCTCCGCAGCAATCTGAAGGCAGGACGGGGCGGTGCGCAGGGTCTAGGGAGAAGCAGGGCACAGGCCTGGCCAGGAGCCCAGGGGGCAAGCAGAGAGGGCAGGAACATGGAGGGCAGACAGGGGCCAGGAGCACCGGGCTCTGACTCGGAGACGAGGAGGGGGGCGGGCGAGGGGCTGCTCACACAACGGGCTCGGCCTGGGGCATGGCCCCAGGGGTGGCAGCGGGGACCCGCTGGGCAGGGGAGGCAGGTGTGGAGGTGCCCAGGCTGAGAAGGAACCGGCTCTGGGTCTGCCCAGAAGGCAGAGCCGCACAAGAGCCTGTGGGTGTGCGCAAGTTTCCGGTGGGAGCCGCAAAGGGGCTGGGGCTGCCACCTGAGGCGACGGGAACATCAGTGAGGGTCCCAGGGAAAGAAGGACATCCCCATGAAGACACAGACCCCCAGCAGGGAGGGACGTCTCAGCCCCATGGACTGCAGCCCACCAGGCTCCTCCGTCCATGGGATTTTCCAGGCAAGAGTACTGGAGTGGGGTGCCATCCTATCCTGCAGGCCGCCCCAACTTCCTAAACAGCCCAGACTCGGACAAGCCACTGAAGCCCAAGTGTCTGGCTGTCCCGGCCCTGCGGACAGTCCACACAAGCCCCAGACAGGGGGCCGAGAGGACGCATTAAGTGAGTGAGCACAAGGAGGCCAGAGGGCGAGCGCAAGAGACGACACCGCCAGCCACACGAGCACGCGGCCCTATGCCGCTGATGGACAGCGAGCGGAGCTCCAGCGCCTCTCACGCTGCTCAGGACCCGGCGCAACTGACACGGAGCACCCCGCCCACACTGCACACGCCGGCCGCCGCAGGCTGCGGGGCGGCAGCGCCAGGGCAGACGGGCGCCGCACCGCAGGTCTCAGCCCCACCGCACGCGTGCATCTTCCCAGCCACACGCGGGGCAGTCGCAGCGCCCGCGGGGCTCGGGTCACGACAGAAGACAGGCAACTGCACCAGGCCCCACTGCTGTCTGAGGGGAGACGGCGTGGCCGGCTCAGGCGGCCTTGGGAGAAAACGCCGCCTCCGCAGCAATCTGAAGGCAGGACGGGGCGGTGCGCAGGGTCTAGGGAGAAGCAGGGCACAGGCCTGGCCAGGAGCCCAGGGGGCAAGCAGAGAGGGCAGGAACATGGAGGGCAGACAGGGGCCAGGAGCACCGGGCTCTGACTCGGAGACGAGGAGGGGGGCGGGCGAGGGGCTGCTCACACAACGGGCTCGGCCTGGGGCATGGCCCCAGGGGTGGCAGCGGGGACCCGCTGGGCAGGGGAGGCAGGTGTGGAGGTGCCCAGGCTGAGAAGGAACCGGCTCTGGGTCTGCCCAGAAGGCAGAGCCGCACAAGAGCCTGTGGGTGTGCGCAAGTTTCCGGTGGGAGCCGCAAAGGGGCTGGGGCTGCCACCTGAGGCGACGGGAACATCAGTGAGGGTCCCAGGGAAAGAAGGACATCCCCATGAAGACACAGACCCCCAGCAGGGAGGGACGTCGCACCTGCGTCCACAGCTGCAGCCATTTTCAGAGGCCCCAGAACAAACCGCAGACGAGTCGCCACGCGAGTCCCCCGCCCCGCCTGCTCACTCCCACGCCCCACAGAATGCAGCGGGCTCTGCCCCCGGGGCCTTCCCACTGTGACGGGCAGCGGCCCCCCCGGCACCCCACTGCCGCCCCGGCTCCTGTCTAGCCGGGGTAGCACCGTCGGCGGGGGCGGGGCGGAGGACGCGCAGATGCGGGCGCCCGAGCAGAGGGGGTCTGCTGCCGAGGCCGCACGGGCCCCTTCACATCCGGAGAGAAGGGGACCGGGAGCTCAGAATCCCAGATGCCACACAGACCTTTCAGGAATCAGTGAAAGCAGGACGAACAATCCATCTGAACAAACACCAGCTCATCAAATAACACCCCTCCTGGAAGGAAAGCAGAGGTCACCGAGGCCGCCTGCTGCCCAGGAGGGCCGTTACAGAGACGGACCTGAGAGCCCCCAGGGCCGCACGGTGACGTCCCCCGAACGACTGCAACAAGAGAGAAGGACGATGTGTTTCAAACCAGCAGAAGGAAAATGGAACGTGCCTGGGTTAATGACTCCAACAGAAGGCAAGGAGAGAAAGAGAAGAAAAGCAAGCAAACAAAAGCACAAAAGGAAGTGCTGGGAACGAACAGCGTGAGTGTGACTGTGCTCGCAGAACCCACACATTCCCGCCAAAGGGCGAAGACCGGCGGCCGAGTGCGCGCTGCTGACTGCAGGCCCACCCGGGGCACGGGTGAGTCCGACGACGGGAGTCCACCCGGCAGACACTCCCCGAAAGCAAGCTGGCGTCCCTCGTCGCGGCAAGCCAAACAAGAAAGGCCTGTACACAGCCAGCAGGGTCACCACACGTAACAAGGTCTGACTCACAGGAAGACGGGGCCTTCTCAGCCCGGAAGCACTCCTAACTCAGCTGCAGAGAATCCAGAGCAGAGCTCATGGGGCCTGGGGAATCAGGACGTGGGCCAGCTTGGCGGAGAAGCCACCCCTCGCCCAGGACTTGGGCCAGAGGGATGGATTCACCTGGTGAGAGCGGGCCACTTGAGCAAGAAGGGAGCTCGGGCCAGACTCCAACCGAGAGAGAGAGAAAGCCACGCACCAGCCCAAAGAGAAGAACTGCTCCTTCCTTTGAATACTGCAAAGACAGAGCAAGACCTGAGCCTGAGTCTTGCCTTCCATACAGGCTGTACTTAAGGACAACTAGACCTCCCTCACCTATACCAACAGGCCCCCGAAAACCAAGCAATAAAACTCAAACACAACTCTCTGCCACCCCTGGTGGGTCACAGGTTCAGCAACAGTGATCAGCTCGTGCAAGGCTGATGAGGGCCTGGCTGTCACAGGCCGCACATCGTCGCCCGGCAGCTCGCCCTCAGGCCTCACGAGGGGAACGACAGAAAGGGGCCGCGCTGACCAGCCCCATCTCCCAAACCTGGGCAAGTGGCCCTCACTGCTCCCGTCAGCCTAGTCTGTTGGCACACAGCAAGGCTCAGCCTCTGACCAAGCCTGACCGCTGCCCGCCGAGCGGGCCAGCAGCATGGGGGGCTGCAGCGACACGTGCCACAAACCTCCTCCGAGCCCCACACAGCTGCTCCCGTGGGTGCCCATTCGTGCTTTTCATCCTCTGTGGACCAGAAAGAAGCACAGGGTGGAGAAGGTAGTCAGGAGGGAAATGCCAGCGCCACTGACAGTGGGCAGACAGCACAGGCGGGCAACCCTCAACGGCCACTCGGGGAAAACTACTCTGAAGACACAAATACCACGTCTTCTAGAATTTAAGTCAATTCCCAGCTCCTCAGGCTCCCTATTCAGGGACAGAGGGATCCCCAAGTGGGCGGGCCCACTTCTGCCTTCATGTGCCCGGGGACCCTGCCCATCCGTCCTTCACCAGGCACCAGAGGAGACACTCAGACTTCCAAGTCAGCCCGGGTCCCCTGGTCAGTGACCCTGGGCTGAGGCTGAGTGCTGCCTGTCCTGTGTAAGCTGGGCTGGGACCCCCGGCAGAGGCTGGCCCTTGGGCGTGCCACCCGGCCGGGACCCAGCACAGGGAGCCCCCGCTGGAGGCCCTGGCTGCTCTTGCCATTCTGCCGCATGCTGCGCCATCCGCGGGCCTCCATTGCACCAGGCACGCACAGGACAGCCCCCGCCAAGTCCATGCATCCTGGCAAGGGAAGAGGTCTCCACCAGATTCTAGTAACCGCAAAAGGAAGGGCTCCCCAACGCTGATAACTGGAGAGGAAGCCTCTACAAGTGCAGTTCACCCACGAGGGGCAGGCTGGTGGCGAGATGTAGAACAAGAGGGTAGGTACCAGGCAAAAGCTCTAGAAAACACAGAAAGCACACTCTAGTGACCCCCCCGCCCCCCAGCACAGGCACCCCCCTCAGGACCTCCCGGCCTCGAAGCAGCGGCTCTCCCCACCCTCTCCAGCTCTGCTTTCCATGCTCCCCTTCCCTTAAGTCTCAGTCAGACGTACTTCCTCCACAACCCTACTCACCCCACGCCCTGGCCCAGGGAGACCACTGCTCACCTCGATTCCAGGTCAGACCTTCAGGCCCAGGCCTGGCCCCTCTGTGAGCCTGACGGCAGCCATCAGTGAGCTGTGCTACCAGACACCAAGCGCCCCCGCACCGAGGCCAGCGCACCCGAGGGCCGGAGCCCCCAGCAGCTCTGGCCCAGACCAAACCTCTGGGCGTGAGCTCGGCCCCTGAGGAGCACCCCTCACAGCCCTGCCAGTCCACGCGTGGGCCCAAGACCCCGACAAGAGAACACGCCAGTCGTCCGGGTCACTGGGACCTCAACAGCACAGGCCTCACGTCCAGACACCCTCTGCCGCCTGGGCCCGGTCACAGCCCTACCTCAGCGCAGGGCCAACATCCCTCGGGACAAGAGGAGGCCCGCCTTCCCCACGCGCTCCCCTCGCCTGGGTCCCAGCATGCCTGTGTATGTCTGCCCGTGGATCCCGCCTGACGAAGGCACAGAGCTCCCAGCAGGTCTGACCTGGGACAGAATCGACACCGGCCCTGCCCTAGGGGAACAATCGATCTGTGCCCCGAGCTTCTTAGATAAGCCGCCGTGTAGAACGGAAGAAGTGCTGACGCTCAGCCTGCTCCAAGCCACTGTGCCAGAATTCCCCCTATGGACCCTGGGACCTCTCCACACCCATGTCTGTCACGAAGGCCTGTTACGTCCCATTCAAACGCTCAGAAAGAGCACCTGTGCCCAAAGGGCCTCCAAGACCTGCTTTCCTCAAACTCAGAAAGACGCCGTGTGGCTAGATTTGTGTCCGGCTGGCAGAGACACAGACAAGGTCTGTCCACCCTGACGCGGGGGTGAAGAGCCGGGGCTGCGGGGACCTCCCTGGTGAAGCCACATCAAACCGTCAACCAGAACCGTGTCCCAGCTGAGGGCTCTGACTGTGATTAAACAGACCTCACTGCTCACGGTCAGGCACCCCCAGTCTGAGCGGGGGCTAGAGGCGACTCCCCAGGAGCCGGAGCCTTGCTCTTGGACAAGGACACAGTAGCCGCGCGGGAGACAGGGCTGCAGGGCCGGGGGCAGAGGAGGACTTCCAGCTCAGGAGCCCTCATGTGTCACCAAAGCAACCGAGGGACACAGCCGGGCCTGGACCTCCAGGGGATCTTCCTGACCCAGGGGTGGAACCCTGCAGGGGCCGTCAGGGAAGCCCCGTTCAGTGTACTTATTGATAAAGATGTGTGTTCTGCTGTTCTTGGATGGAGTTTTCTAGAGATATCAGTCAGATCCAGCCGTCTGGAGCACCCAGCCATCTGCAGCATCCAGCCGTCTGGAGCACCCAGCCGTCTGCGGCACCCAGCCGTCTGCGGCATCCAGCTGTCTGGAGCACCCAGCCGTCCAGATGCCGTCTCATCACTCATCCCTTTACCAGGCTTCCCTCTGTCCCACTGGATGTGGAGCAGAGGGTGTTGAAATCCTCTTCGGCGGTTGTGCATTTGTCTCTGTCCCCACAGTTCTCCCTGGTTTTGCTTCAAGCGTTCTGAAGCTCTACAACTAGTTATATACACGTTCAGGATTTCTATGTCCTCTGATAAATGCGTCCCTTTACCAGCTGAAAACAACCCAGTGCGTCCCTGGCGATCTCGAGGCAGCCCCTTTCATGCACTCTGCTCAGCGTTCTCTTGGTTATGTGACTTCTTGCTCTGGCTTGTGGCAACAGGAAGCGTGCCTGGCCCTGCGTGGTGAACGGTATGATTTCTGTAGCTCTTTCAGGTGATGCTCTTTTCCTCCTTGGCAGTTCATCCCGTGCCTGCTCTGGTCTGAACTCAGTTGAAGGCTCCAGGGGAGCCTCTGAAGACAGCAGTCCCTTCTCTGCAGGATCTCTGCTCTGCAAATGCCAGCCTGCCCCACTTCCTCGGACCCTGGCCAAGTCCCCTCAATCCAGGGAGACCCTGCCCTGCCCTTTGGTCACCCTCCTGGTGTGGCAGCCTGCGTTGTCTCTCCGGGTAGTGAACAGAGCTATCCTAGGGTCCCCATCCCACACGGACCACTGACCTAGGTTGCCTGATGGCCTGTGTCTTGAAAACTGCTGCTTAATTATTTTGTGTGGATTTTAAACATTCATACGAGCTGTTGTGCAGACATCTACCTTATCGTTTCTCCCTGTTGTGCTGCACCCAGAGCGTGCGTGCATCAGATTCCCCCGACGACGGGCAATTAGGCTGCCAGCTCTGCTGCACAAACAACTACACAGCAAACAGCCTTGAGCGCGTCCCTTGTGGGTTAGCTGAGGAGGTTCCAGAACACGAGCTCTGGAGAGCGCTCCTGGGTGTGACTAGCTTGCGAAGCCCCAGAGCGCCTCTGCCAGGCCGACTCCTACCTGAGGCCCTGGCTCAGTTTTCACCAGCCCTTGGTCTCCCTCCCCACCAAAGGCTACTCTTCTGATGGATATAAGGTGGTGTCTCATCACTGGTCTATTTCTCTCACTCGCTGTGAGTCTGAGAGCCCTTTCCCTTACCTGCCAAGCCTTTGGGCTTCCCCTCTTTGAATTCACAACATCTGTCCATTTATCATCTGGTTGTTCAGTCGCTCAGTCGGGTCCAGCTCTTTGCAACCCCACGGACTATAGAGTGCCAGGCTTCTCTGTCCTTCACTATCTCCCGGAGTTTGGGAGTCAGGGATGCCATCCAACCATCTCTGACATCCTCTGTCACCCTTCTCCTGCCCTCAGTCTTTCTCAGCATCAGGGTCTTTTCAAATGAATCAGCTCTTCACATCAGGTGGCCAAAGTATTGGAGCTTGGGCATCATCATCAGTCCTTCTAATGACTATTCAGGGCTGATCTCCTTTAGGATGGACTGGTTGGATCTCCTTGCTGTCCAAGGGACTCTCAAGAATCTTCTCCAGCACCACAGTTCAAAAGCATCAATTCTTCGGCACTCAGCTTGCTTTATGGTCCAACTCTCATATCCATACATGACTACTAGAAAACCCATTGCTTTGACTAGATGGACCTTTGCTAGTAAAGTAATGTCTCTGCTTTTTAATATGCTCTCTAGGTTGGTTATAATTTTTCTTCCAAGGAGCAAGTGTCTTTTCATTTCATGGCTGCAGTCACCATCTGCAGTGAGTTTGGAGCCCAAGATAATAAAGTCTCTCACTGTTTCCATTTTTCGCCCATCTATTTGCCATGAAGTTGTGGGGCCAGTTTCCATCCTGTGGATATTAATTATTCGTTGGTGTTAGACACGGTAAACATCTTCATCCCTGACTTGCCTGTTATCCCTTGTCAGGCAGATAACAGGTGCACGTGCCCCGTGGGACCTGTACTGTGGACGGAATAGATACACGACGCTGAGCACCCAGGCCACACCTGGTGCCTCTGAAGTGCGCAAAGGTGCCATTGTCTTCAGTCTTATCAAGAATCCACCCAAAGACGTACAAAACACCGTGGGGGGCTCTTGGTACATCGGGACGCTCCGTGAATCCTGGGGCCCGTGGGGGCCACTATGAGGCGAAACCTGGACACAGAAGGCCAAGGAGGGCTTACCTGCCATGACAACGTGGATGGACTGGGCCCAGCGAGGACCCCACAGGCTGACGTCATCATCCGGGTGACATACAGGGTCTCGGCCCTGGATGGTAAGTGTTGGGTCTCTGAGCGAATGTAGGCAGTTAGGTGGAGCAGCTGGTGTTTAGAACTCCCTTCACAGTCAACACTTTCTACAGAAATACACTTGGCGGGACCCTGCCCTCCAGCTCTGCCCCCTCTTCAGTTCTCCTGCCAGAGACGTCGTCTCTGCCCAGCTCTACAGCCCACAACTTCACTCTGTAAAGCTCCATGACAACTTACTATTAACACCCTGCTTTGGTTCTCATGCCCACTCTAGGGTTGAAACCCCCTTTTCTGGCCCACCTCTCACTTTTTCTGCCCATCAGCTCCCTCTGCCTTTCTCAAGGATGTGTGGTCAGTGCCCTGGTGGCCAGCTGGTGCTGGTCTGATGAATACCTTCTCTTCGTGTTTCTCCTACCGAGTGTCTCTCCTTTCATCCTATGTGTTCTCTCCCGATACCTCAACTCCTGTTCAAACCTTCCCACATCTATCAGAGGCAAAGTGGCAGCCTTTTCTGATTTTATTCTTTACAAACATGGCATACATACTGAATTCATCCAATATTCACTGCATCAATTCCATTAGAAATTGCTTTTTTGTTCAGCATAAGGTCGGGGTCGAATGTCAAGTTTTTTCCCCCAAGTACAGCCAACTGTTTTAGTACATGTACTACAAGATACTACTCAGCAGGGCCAACACCCTCATAAACCAAGTTTTTGTATTTTGTTCCATTGGTGAACTTGTCTATCCCCACATCTATGTCATAGGCTCAATTACTATAGTTTTAGAATACATTTGACATCTTCTGGAACAGTCTCCTCCTGTCTCTGGCTTCTCCTCTTCCTTCTCCTGGAATGTCTTGGCTAACATCCAGCCTTTGTTCTATACAGATTCTAGAATCAGCTTGCTAAATAGGCTTAAAAAAAAACAAACAAAAAAAAACAACAAAAAAAACCCTGTAGGGATTTTAATGACAATTTCTTTTGTAGGGCAATTTGGGGGACAATTGACATATTTCTGACATTAAGCCTTTCTATCCATGGATATGGTATATAGCTTCCCAACTTATCCAGGTCTTAATGTGTTTTAATAAAATTTTATTATTTGTCCTTAACACTCATAAAAGTTGTAGTTTTGTCTCATCTATTCTGTTGTTGCTCTTTTCAATGATGTTTTACAAAACTGTGTGCCCTGGTTATTGAGGATATTTATTTGTAATTGAAGGACAATTGCAATATTGTGTTTTCCCTCCTTGAGCCTCCCTCCCATCTCCCACCCCTCTAGGTGGTCACAGATCCCCAGTTGGAGTTCCTCAATTTGAGTCATACATCAAATTCCCACTGGCTGTCTATTTTGCGTATGTTAGTGTATATTTTTCCAAGCTACTCCGTTCCTCCCACTTTCTCCTTCCCACCCACTATTGAGGATATTTAGACACACGTGTAGATTAGTTTCTGGCTGGCCTCCCCAGATCCTCTCCACCTTTCTCTACCTCTCTTTGTGTCTTTGTCTACAGAACGGATCTCCCGGTTAGCTCGGTGGCAGACACTGTACAGATCAGAGGTCAGGGGTCCGCGTCCCCAGGCCCCGCCCACAGCCCTGTGGTTGGCAGTGCCTCCACCGTCTGCTGAGGAAGCCTCTTTTCCTGACCTCTGCTCCCTCCCTCCCTTCCAGGCCAGGGGTAGTGGCAGCTCCCTGAGACTAAGTCTCTCCTGCTTGGCTTTGTCGCTTCACTCTGCGCTTTCTTGGTAAACAGGACATTTGCTGAAACCTCTCCCTCCCGGGGACTCCCTTCCGCTCGCACGGAGCCTACCGGCCCGGGCTGCGTGCAGACGGTGGTCGTGC
>SJXP01002894.1:303844-317740 GCA_006408505.1 Damaliscus lunatus | reverse complement strand
ACAAATGAGTGCAGGTGAGAGTGGAGAAATCAGAGTAAGTCCATGCATGGTAACAGTTGGGCCCTTGACTGTGACGTTGCACTGAGGCCATGCAAGATGTCACCACGAGGGGAGACAGAGTGAAGGGTATATGGGATTCTCTGTGTTACCTCTTGCAATTGCCTGTGGATCTATAATATACTCGACAAGCAAAGCCCTGTCCCAGGACTTTTCAACTGGGAACCAGAGAGAGTGAGTCTTGATCTCTCTCTGATGGGGAGGTTATGAGATATAAGCATAGAAGCAATTAGTAGACAACTTGTGTGTTGAAATCTGGTCTGAATGTATGAAACCAATGAACAGAGTCAAGGCAGTTGTCAGTATGGTTTGTCTCCAATACTTATCTGCTTCCTGACTCTATTACTGCCCAGGGACATGAGGGAATGTGTCTTTTTTTTTTTTTTTTTTTGGTCTGATCAATTTTAATAAGGCCTTGACTAATACATCCTGTCCACCGACCATGTAAACAGACTTCTTTCCAGGTCAGCCATAACCAATTTCTGGGCCACGGCCAGCTGTGAGCTTCAGAAGGAAACAAACCCCCTGCAGATAGAATAATGGAGCTTTAGATAATAACCACCAATTCAATGGACATGAACTTGGGCAAACTCGGAGTTGGTTGGGGACAGGGAGGTACGGCATGCTGCGGTCTACGGGGTCACAGAGAGTCGGACGTGACTCGGCGACAACAGCAACAGCAAAGTGATAATCTAGTTCCAGTTTCTCATCTGGAGGCGGAGGAAATTATGACTTCCCCCAAAGTGGGTAGGATTTTCTTGAGGTGACACAAAATTAAAAAGGTACAAACTCTATCTCTCTTGAATTTAGGATGTACCAACAGAAAAGACGAGACAACCAAAGCACGTACATCTGGTCACCCACAAGGTCTTCAGGGAACACACAACTCAGAAACGTGTCCTCCAAAACAAGAATGACCAACAGGTTGAAAGTGTTGCCTCTAGAACGGCAAAGGTGGAAACATATTTGCACAACCTGGTGATATTTAAAGTGCACAAAAATGAGCATATTCAAACATCAATAGTGGGTGCACAAATGGAGACACATCTTTCTTAGAAGACAATCAGACTTTACTAACTTGTTTATTCTATGATGTAAAGTTCACTTAAAATAAAATTTAATAGTTTGATTAAAAAAAAATAGAAGAAGTCAATCAGGCCACCGAGTGGTTTATTTTAACAAGGAGATAATTTTTCAAATGAAGGGAAATGTTTTATAGGAAAATGGTCATCATCGAATTTTTTGTGTAACAGAAATGTTAGAAACAATCTGAAGATCTGACAGAGGGAATCAGTTGAAAGAGTGATGTCAAATCTTCTTGTCAATGAAATGCTCCATGATTATTAAAATTTGCCTGGAGAGGGATGGAGAGAATTCTGGAAGAGTAAACACCAATATGTCAATAGAGGTTCTCTCTTTGGGGTTGGATTTTCTGTTGTTAGGATTTGTGTTCCTGTTTGATTTGCCTTCCTCTTTACTGTTTGAGTTGTTTTACCTCTGCCCCAAATCTGCACTACAGAAGACTGTTTCCAATATAAGCAAACACCTGGTCCTCCCCGTGTTTGCCAAGGATCCTAGTCTCAGCAATGAACTGATAAATAACAAGACATGAGGTGGTACCCGGGCCAACTTGGCTCTCCTGATACCTTGGCTCTGAGAACATCTAAGCCCCTTCCACACAAGAGTCTGCTCATCCTTACACCTTTTGGCTGTAACCCAGGTTGGGGCTGCAGAATCAGCCAGGGCTACACTGTTTCTTGGAAAATTCTTGCTTGTTTTCTATCCTGCTTCAGCTTTCTCAGTGGGTTCCCTTATTATCTAGTGCTTCGGTTTTGTCTGATTCTTTGCAACTCCCATTTTCTAGCTAAGTTTAAAAATTTCCCAGATACCAACATCTCAAGATGATGACAAGTTACTAGTTTCTGGTTCCAGGTGTCAAATCATACCTGGGTTTGAAAGAGGATGACCGACTTGTCTTAGGCTGTCACGAATTCTACTGCTTTTAGCACGGAAAGTTTAGCACTTAGGGAAAATTCCCTAATCCAGTGGTTCGTATTCCACACCTTCACTGCCTACCAGAGGCCTAGGTTCAACCCATGGTCAGGGAACTGAGATCCTGCAAGACACATGGCATAGCCAAAAAAAGAAAAAGAAAGTCAGAAACAGACAGTTGAGCACGTGGGAAGACTATCTCTGGCAAACCAGGGTGACTGGTCACTCTCGCGTTGCATCTGGTCTTTTTCACTTTGGGAGCATAGTTCATCTCTTCAATCCCAAGTTACCTCAATCTTGAAAAGGATACACCTTTCCTGGACCTTGGCGATAGAGCAGTACCTAAACAGACCTGATCTCTTCCTTCTTAGGGTTTTCAGTCTAATGGAAAAAGCAGACATCAATCTAATAAATCATAATCAGGATATCGGTGGAGGATAGAATTGGCATTGGCATGATTTTACCATGTATTGCATGTCTAATATGGGTCATACCCCATGCTGGGAACTTTGTACATGCTTGACAATCAATCCTTGCAGCAAATCTGTGGAGCAAACGTACCGATAGCCATCCCACATGAAGAGACCGAATGTAAAGCAATCACAGCGTGGAAAAGATTTGAAGCTAGAATTTGCATTATAAAGGAGGGTTTGGTGGGTGGGACTTCTCTGGTGCTCCAGTGGTTAGGACCCTCCACTTCCACTGCCAGAGCCTCAACTCCAATCCCTGGTCTGGGAAGTAAGATTCCGAAAGCTGAGAGTCCTTTAGCTGCTTCTTTAAGACCTACTACAGCTTTTCCTAGTGGCTCAGATGATAAAGAATCTGCCTGCAATGCAGGAGACCCAGATTCGATCCCTGGGCTGGGAAGATCCCCTGGAGGAGGATCAACCCAGTATTCTTGCCTGGAGAGTCCCATGGACAGAGGAGCCTGGCAGGCTGCAGTCCACGGCATTGCAAAGAGTTGGACACAACTGAAGCGACTTAGCATGCACAAACACACACCAATCTGGCAAAAAATGTGATAAATATTTATCACTCCCAAACTCACGGCCAGATGGCAATGCAATAGGAGCTCACGTCCAGCTGTTAGATCAGTAAATGATTTACGACTAAATTAAAAAAAAAAAAAGACAGTATCTAAGTAAATGTGAAATATGGCTCCAACTCATTTTTGTAGCCTGAGCTTCATGAAAAAACTTCGAGAATGTTCTGGGAAGAGAAAGTCTGATGATTCATGCACCTACCTGCTCTCCGGGGACAGATAAGAACAGCTCTCTATCAAGTTGATGTATGACAGAAACCAGCACAATAGTGTAAAGCCAGTCTCCTCCAATTAAAAATGAACAAATTAATTTTTTTTTAAAAAACGAACAACTCTCCAGACTGACAGAGGGACTTGTAAGTCTTATTTTTTCTATTTTATAGACCGTGTCTCAGAGGAGTTTTCTCTACCCAAGCAGGGCTGCCCCACCTGTGGGCGTGCAGACCCAGGGCAGTGGGTGGCCATTAAGGGAGGTGGCATTGCCCAAAGTAGGCACTAAACCACGTGGAGACACACAGGCCAGTTCTTCCTCATCCTCACACCTGCTAAGTTATAAGCCAGAAACAACCAGCTCCTTAGTTGGGGGGAGCCACCCCTAGCCTGAAATAGCTTCTCACGCCCAGAGCTGGCCTACCATCCCTTACGCCACCTCCGGCCCCCACGCAGGGAAACAAACCTGCCAACTCTGAGCTTAATCTTGGCTGTGCAATTCTAGACACTCCCCTTGCCCAGTAAAGAAGAAAGACCTCATCCCTCACCACTCAGAGACATCAACCACTGACATGCTGCCTCACCAAGGAAGTTTTGGGAAGTCAAGCAGAGGGGGTGATGTACTCTAGAGCCTGTGAGCCACAGCTTACTGAGGCCTGTGTACTTAGAGCCTGGGCTCCACAATGAAAAGTAGCCCCTGCTCACTGCAAGTAGAGAAAAGCCCGCACGCAGCAACGAAGACCCAGCACAGCCAAAAATAAACAAAATAAATATAAATAAATTAATTTTTAAAAAAGCACATGGGGTGAAGAACATTGAGATTAGGAAAGACAGAAGGGAAAGATGGAGACAGGAAGGGAAGGCAAAGTAAACTCAAGTAATTGACTAAGCCCATTGTGTGTGTGTGTGTTTAGTCTCTCAGTCGTGTTCGACTCTTTGCGAGCCCAGGAATGTAGCCTGCCAGGCTCCTCTGTCCATGGGGATTTCCCAGGCAAGAATACTAGAGTGAGTTGCTATGCCCTCCTCCAGGGGATCTTTCCAGCCCAGGGATTGAACCCAGGCCTCCCGCATTGCAGGCAGATTCTTTACCAGCTGAGCCACCAGGGAAGCCCAAGAATACTGGAGTGGGTAGCCTACCCTTCCCCAGGGGAACTTCCCCAGCCAGGAATCGAACCAGGGTCTCCTGCATTGCAGGTGGATTCTTTACCAGCTGAGCCACCAGGGAAGCCCCATAAGCCCATTGTTTGACAATAAAAAGCACACTATATAAATATATAGAATAAGTGAACAAACTGACACATACATAATGAATAAGTTAAAGGTTCTTTCACTTTAGCTTTGTAAGTGATAATACTGTGTTCTTCTCTGTATGCTTTAACAGCAACAAACAATTCAGGAGAGGTGCCAAATGAAGTTTTACCTCTTTCTTAACATTAAAGCACTTCTTGGAATTTCATTTTTTTTCTCCTCTGCACTGTGGTGATGAAATAATGACCAATAGCAATGGTAACACCCTTTCTCATGGGCATTTGAGAGGAATAATGCAATGAAGCTTTGCATAAGAGAAGAACTCTTCTCCTGGGAATTTTTGTAGGTGATGGTTATTAGAACAGAGTTGTGTCGCTATGATGATAGGAAAGCATCATAGCAATTTTCCAGTTGGACTGTAACAATGACGGTGTGCCTGCCACATAGTAGAAGCTCAATTAATGATGGACGAATACACGGGTGATATCAACAGGTGATTCTTATCTCATTCCTGTCTTTCTTTCTTCTTCTTCTTCTTTTTTTTGGCTGTATCTCATGGCTTGTGGGCTCTTAGTTCCCCAGGGATCCAACTCAGGCCCTTGGCAGTGAGATTGCTGAGTCCTAACCACTGGACCACCAGAAAATTGCCTAAATCACGTCTTTTATTGTCCATTAATTTAACCCCCACTAAATATTTTACAGTAAACATTTTATCAGGGCTTCCCTGCTGGCTCAGACAGTAAAGAATTTGCCTGCTATGTGGGAGACTCAGTTTGATCCCTGGGTTGGGAAGATCCCCTGAAGAAGGGAGTTGCGTCCCACTCCAGTATTCTTGGTGGCTCAGAGGTTAAAGCATCTGCCTGCAATGTGGGAGACCAGGGTTCAATCCCTGGGTTGGGAAGATCCCCTGGAGAAGGAAATGGCAACCCACTCCAGTATTCTTGCCTGGTGAATCCCATGGATGGAGGAGCCTGGTGGGCTACAGTCCATGGGGTCGCAGAGAGTCGGACATAACTGAGCAACTTCACTTCACTTCACTTCACTTCCAGTATTCTTGCCTGGAGAAAGCCACGGACAGAGGAGCCTGTGGGCTGCAGTCCAAGGGGTCGCAAAAAGTTGGACATGGCTGAGTGGCTAACACGCACACGGATCATCAAACAGATGGCCTATTCTATTAGAAATACTGATACCCACCCACCTTCCTCTTAGATTTCTCCTTTCGAGTTTGAAATGTGGCTGAGCTTTCAGAGTCAATCCCTGCTTTCACACAAATCTATTATTATGTCTCCACGTGTGTATGTGTTTTTCTCTGACAGGTAATTGGAAGATGTGATTGAAGAACAGTGGTTGCCAAGGGTCATGGAGAAAAATATAAGTTTGCAGGCTTTTGGTGGGAGCTTCTGGGTACACTGATGCGTAAGCCTCATTCCTAGGCAGTGAACACAGGCGTTCGGATGGTGTAAATGTTTATTTTAAGGGGGGAATCATTTATTTTTCAGGCAGAAAGTTTATACAGCTTGAGAGAATTATTCGAAAGGAAATGAAACCCATGGCATATGATGCTTGCGGGCTTTATCTACCTCCCTGCTCCCCACTGGGCTATGAAAATGAGAAAGTTGACTGCCCCTCACCCCTCCTCCTCCAGCCCCCATCGAACCCAGGTCTCACCACCACCAGCTTGACAATAGACTGGATGAGAAAGCGGATGTTGTTGGAATGGGCTCCATGTTGCTGTCTCAGTGGTCCCCAGTGAAGGATACACTTAAGCAGGTTTTGTGGATGTAATGAGGCTGGTGCTCAAAGGAAAGGGTCTGGAGATGTGGTTAAAAATATAAGCCATAGGTGTCTAAGCCACAACACCTGGCCTGAACGGTATCACTCATCTGGAATGGGACCTTGGGCCTCAGTTTTCCCACTTATAAATGGCTTGGAGCATCAAATCCTTCCCAAGGTCCCTGCCAGGTCTAATGTGATATTTTATTTTATTTTTATTTTTTTAAGCTCTTGCACTGATTTGTAAAATTAAGGTATAATTCTATACAATAAAATTCACCTTTTATAATATACAGTTTGGGGTTTTTTTAAGTACTTTATTTATATTTAAAATAGTTATTGATTTGTCTGTGCCAGCTCTTAGCTGCAGCACACAGACAGGATCTTTGGTTGATGCATGTGGGAATCTAGTTCCCTGACCAGGAGTGGAACCTGGGCTCCCTGCAGGGGAAGTGCACAGTCTTAGCCCCTGGACCATCGTAGAAGTCCCTGTAATGTACAGTTCAGACAAATAAATTCAGAGATACAAAACAGTCAGGAGATGGGGTAGTTCCAGCATCCTCAAAATTGTGCTGTGCCCTATTGTAGTCATACAATTATCTTAATATATACAGAAAAAAGTCTTTGATGAAGTTCAACATATGCACATCGTAAATCTCTACTATGATAGTTTAGCTCACACTGCATGTATTTCCTTACAGCTCTGCCTGGTGAAAGCCGTTCACTGTGTCTTCTGTTCTTCCCTGGGTCCCATTTCTTCTCAAATTCCTTTTCCCAACTGTCATTCCTTTATCCATTCATTCAAACAAAATTGTATCGAATGCCAATTTATAGGCCAAGCAACGAAAAGGACTTTGGATTATAGTAGTCGGCAAGACAAGAGAACTTTCATGAATGGAGTTTCCATTCTGCTGGGTAAGGCACGTGATTGAGGAAATCAAGTCATACGAGATCGTTATCCTTGCTAATCTAGGGCAATAGAGCAGGGTCATGCTTGAGTCCAAATCCTCACTGATAAACTGTACGCAAGTTAATTGACCTCTCTGGGTCTCAGTTCCCTCATCTGTAAAATGAGGATGATAATATATCCACCCTAATGTTGTTGACACATTAAAGTAGTCAACACAGAACATAGCCTATATAAGCCTCAGCTACTTTTTTTTTTTTTTTTTTTTTGGCTACACTGGGTCTTGGCTATGGCATGTGCTCCACAGCAAAAGAGACCACCTCAGTGAGAAACCCTTGCATCACCACTGGAGAAAAGCCCACTCAGAAATGATGACCCAGCACAGCCAAAAATAAATACAATAAATAAAATCATTTTAAAAAATCAAAATGATTTTTGGAAAAAAAAAAAAAAAAAGAATCTGCCTTCTAACGCAGGGGACACGGGTTCAATCCCTGGTCAGGAAACTAAGATTTCACGTGCTGCAAAGTGTGCTCAAAAATGAAAAAAAAGTAAAGTGAAAGTTGCTCAGTCATGTCCGACTCTGCGGCCCCATGGACTGTACAGTCCATGGAATTCTCCAGGCCAGAATACTGGAGTGGGTAGCCTTTCCCTTCCCCAGGGGATCTTCTCAATCCAGGGATCAAACCCAGCTCTCTTGCACTGCAAATGGATTCTTTACCAGCTGAAGCACAAGGGAAGCCCAAGAATACTGGAGTGGGTAGCCTGTCCCTTCTCCAGGGGATCTTCCCTACCCAGTAATCGAACTGGGATCTCTGGCATTGCAGGAGGATTCTTTACCAACTGATCTACACGAAGTGTGCTCAAAAAAGAAAAGAAGGAGGTCATGAAAAGGTCACAAGAAGGGGTGGGATGATAATACACCTGTAGGGTCCTGTTGACTTCTAAAGAAAAGAGAAGGGATCATTATTTACCAATAACCTACCATTTCCTGGCAATTCCCAGTGCCCTGTAGCACAGCGCTGGTTCAGTGGCCCCTGATATAATGAAGAGTCTTAACGGCCCCGAGGGTTGGTCACACGGGAAGAAAGCAAACCCATGAGCAAACAGGAAGATTTTATTTTTCTCACTGATTCACTCCCCAGTTTTCCTCTGACTGTCTGCTAAGTACCCAGTGCCTGAAAATCTCCCATCTTCTCATCCCTGGGGAGCCCTTAGTCAGACTGCATAGGTTCAAGATCATTCCGTGATGGGCGGAGCTTTCAACGCCCCACCAGAGACACACTCTGACCCCCTTCCCAGACAGCAGCCTGAGCGGGGAATATCCATTCACATCAGACAGTGTGACGAATGTATTCAGTCATCACAGGCTTAATGCAAGTGCCTTACACAGAATGTCTTGTTTTACATACACAAAAATCCCATGAGGACACTGTATTTATTCTCATTATACCAAAATAGGACATGAAGCCCAGAGAGTCCCAATACCAGCATAGTTAGTAAGTGGGCAGTAGGTTTTTAAACCCCAAGTCTGTTCTGTCTCTTCTCTTCTTCAGCCTTTAAAAAGCTTTTTTTTTTTCCTTATTGGAGTAGAGTTGATTTACAATGTTGTGTTACTTTGTGGTTTATAGCAAAGTGAATCAGCCAGACATATACGTATGTCCACTCTTTTTTAGATTTTTTTCTCACATAGGTCATTACAGAGTACTGAGTTCCCTATGCTATACAGTAGGTGTTAATTAGTTATCTATTTTATATATAGTAGTGTGTGTGTGTGTGTGTGTGTCAATCCCAATCTCCCAGTTTATCCCTCCCTCTGACCCCTCACTGAAACTACAACATCGTAATGATGTAAATCTTTCTACTCTCTGGACCTCCAGTTTTCACTGGAGTTTCCCTCCAGTTTTCAGATTGTCCAAATCTGAAACTCCAGACAAACAGGACAATTAACAGAAGAGAAGCTCCATGAATGTGTATACACCTCTTTTGTCCATCACAGAAGTAAGTGGATATATCTTCACAAATACTTGAAAATTGAACTCAGTGAGTCTCAATGAACAACAATTTTGATAAAATTACTTTGCCAACAAAGATCCATATAGTCAAAGCTATGATTTTTCCAGTAGTCCTGTATGGATGTGAGAATTGGACCGCAAGGAAAACTGCTGCTGCTGCTAAGTTGCTTCAGTCGTGTCCGACTCGTGACCCCATAGACGGCGGCCACCAGGCTCCCCCATCCCCCGGATTCTCCAGGCAAGAACACTGAAGTGGGTTGCCATTTCCTTCTCCAATGCGTGAAAGTGAAGTCACTCAGTCGTGTCAGACTCTTCATGACCCCATGGACTGCAGCCTACCAGGCTCCTCCATCCATGGGATTCTCCAGGCAAGAATACGGAGTGGGGTGCCATTGGCTTCTCCAAGGAAAGCTGAGTGCTGTAGAATTGATGCTTTCAAACTATGGTGCTGATGACTCTTGAGAGTCCCTTGGAATGCAAGGAAATCAAACCAGTCAATCCTGAAGGAAATCAGTCCTGAATATTCATTGGAAGGACTGATGCTGAAGCTGAAGCCCCAATACTTTGGCTCCTTGATGCGAAGAGCCGACTCATTGGAAAAGACCCTGAAAAAATTGAGAACAGGAGAAGGGGGCGACAGAGGATGAGATGGTTGGATAGTACCACTGTCTCAATGGACATGAGTTTGAACAAACCCCAGGAAATGGTGAAGGACAGGGAAGCCTGGTGTGCTGCAGTCCACGGGGTCCCAAAGAACCAGACATGACTGAGGGACTAACACACACACACACACACACACACACACACACGCACACACACATGCACACACACACACACACCAGCTACATGCAACCATACGGATGAATTCACAGACATTCTGACAGAAAGAAACCAGCCACAAAAGAGAATGTGCTCTGTGGCTCTATTTATAAACAATTCAAAAAGAAGCCAAAAGTTCAGTGGTGACAGAGGGTAGAATAGTGGTTAGCTTCATGGGAAGTGAATCGCCTGGCCGGCGGGGGTTGGTATATGGAGGAAGGGGTATACTGAAGACTGCATCATGGGGGTGTTGAGCTGGATGTAGACAGGTGTAGACACCCATGGAGAGTAATGCAGCTGCACACAATATTTGTACATATTGTTGTATAGAAATTATAGTTTAATATAAAGAAAAAGAAAATGGAATATGCAAATTGAAGAATGGCAGGGCCATATGCAATAGTGAGTCAAGGACTTATTAAGAGAAAATTAGGAAGGGGACTTTTCGCAGCATCTCAGGTACAAAACAGAGGTATCATACTCCCTTGTCAAGTTCCGATTCTCCAGTTCTGATGAGATCAGTGAGAAAGGCTGACCCTTCTGTGGCCCCAGCATCCTCTCCCCTACCCCTCCTTAGAGCAGACATCCCAGGCGCTTCCGGGGGACCTGGACAAGCCGTCTCCTCTGCCACAGGACACTCGGTCAGAGAACTCTTCCTGTTCACTCTGGGGAAGGTTAATTGCTGGTCCCCTGGCAATAATTACACCCACAGTCGGTACATGAAGCAAAGCAACAAATTTCAACATCGCAGGGTGGAGACGTCAAGGGAATGAAGAAACCTTCCAAGCCCAAGGTCTCAATCCTGACAGTTTATGGTGCATCCCGGGTGGCTCAGTGGTCAAGAATCCGCCTACAATACAGGAGATGCAGGTTCGATCCCTGGGTTGGGAAGATCCCCTGGAGGAGGAAATGGCAATCCACTCCAGTATTCCTGCCTGGAAAATCCCATGGACAGAGGAGCCTGGTGGCCTACAGTCCATGGGGGTTCACAAAAAGAATCAGACATGACTGATAGACTAAACAAACAACAATTGAGGCTGCAGAGACTGTTCCTGTCTGGAGCAAGGACTGAAGCCGTAGGAGAGAGAGGTGACGGAGGCTCTGGAAACTCCAAGGCTGTGTCTGTCCACACCAGGTCATCCCATACCAGGGATGTGGACAGTTGAGAATCGTTCTATTTTCTTTCCTTCTTTGCCAGCTGTCAAAGAAAGACTCCACTATTATTATTATCGTTATCATTAGTAGCAGTATTTAATATCTGTTGGGACTTGCTTCAAAATAATTTGAATGGGGGGTTCATCTTTTTTTTAAAACTCTATTTTTGTTTGGTTGTACCAAGTGGCGTGCAGAACTTTCCTGACCAGAGAACCAGTACTCCTGGTGTGGAAGCACAGAGTCTTAACTATTGGACCACCAGGGAAGTCCTTTTAAAAAAATTTTTTTTTAAACTCTTAACATTTTATTGGATATCTTTCTAGCTTTTTCCATATATGTTTATAATTTCTTCTTTCATGAAAACGTTTTTTTTTTTTTAATTTTATACTGGATGATGAACAATGTCATGTTCATTTCAGCTCTACAGCCAAGTGATTCAGTTATCCAGTACATGTATCTATTCTTTTTATTTTTTTCCCAATTAAGTTATTATGGAATATTGAGTGAGTTCCCTGTGCTATACAGCAGGTCTTGTTGGTTATCTGTTTTAAATACTGCAGTGTGTATATATCAGTCACAAATCCCTTGATGGAATTCTAGATAAGATTGGTGACGAGTTGGTAATTTATGACTGGTGGGTGGAGTTAAACCTTAACTTTTCCCTCCCTGGCACCAGGTGCCCATCAAGTCTCAACGTTTAATCAACTTTTCTGTCAATACATTGACTTCTGTTTTTTGCCTCTACAGATTTAGTAGTTTCCATTAGGTCACGTTGTAAACCTTTGTACTGAGCGGACAGCTATTAATACTTCTGTCATGAGGAGGCAGTATGGTGTTATATTCAAAAGCATTTATGCTTGACTCACACTGTCTAGGTTTGCATCCTGGAAATCCTACTAACCAGCTGTGTGACACTTAGGCAAGTGGCTTACCCTCTCTGAGCCACAGTTCCTTCATCTGTAAAACAGGAATAATAATACAGTCTATAGGGTTGTTGTGAGGATTTAATGAAACAAAACATGATGTGCTCTGAAGGGAGTGCCTGGCACTTGGCAATGACTTAATAAACACGACAGACTATTATCATGACTCACTTATCCAACACCTATTGCATAGTGGGTTCCCAGACGGTGCCAGTGGTGAAGAATCTGCTTGCCAATGCAAGAGATGTAAGAGACACAGGCTCAGTCCTCGGGCTGAGAAGATCCCCTGGAGGAGAAAATGGGAACCCACTCCAGTATTCTTGCCTGGGAAACCCCACGGACAGGAGGAACCTGGCGGGCTACAGTCCATGGGGTTGCAAAGAGTCCAACATTACTGAGCACACAAGCTGGTTACCACACAGCAGGAACTTTTCACACACCATTTGCAATTTTTTTCAACTCCTCCGCAAAGTGGGTGTCATTTATTTCTATCTTACAGATTAGAGAATATACATGTAATCCTCAAAGATGGGGTGGATCTTAAGACTTGTTCTTTCTTTGCTGCTGCTGCTTAGTCACTAAGTCATGTCTGACTCTTTGCAACCCCATGGACTGTAGCCCATCAAGCTCCTTTGTCTATGGGACTTTCCAGGCAATTGTCCTACAGTGGATTGCCAGTTCCTTCTCCAGGGGATCTTCCTGACCTAGGATTCAAACCCAAGTTTGCTGTATTGACAGCTGGATTCTTTACCGTCGAGCCACGAGGAAAGCCCTTCAGTTCAGTTCAGTCGCTCAGTCGTGTCCGACTCTTTGCGACCCCGTGAATCGCAGCACGCCAGGCATCCCTGTTCATCACCATCTCCCGGAGTTCACTCAGACTCACGTCCATCGAGTCCGTGATGCCATCCAGCTATCTCATCCTCGGTTGTCCCCTTCTCCTCCTGCCCACAATCTCTCCCAGCATCAGAGTCTTTTCCAATGAGTCAACCCTTCGCATGAGGTGGCCAAAGTACTGGAGCTTCAGCTTTAGCATCATTCCTTCCAAAGAAATCCCAGGTTGATCTCCTTCAGAACAGACTGGTTGGATCTCCTTGCAGTCCAAGGGACCCTCAAGAGTCTTCTCCAACACCACATTTCAAATGCATCAATTCTTCGGCGCTCAGTTTTCTTCACAGTCCAACTCTCACATCCATACATGACCAAGGGAAAAACCACAGCCTTGACTAGACGGACCTTAGTCGGCAAAGTAATGTCTCTGCTTTTGAATATACTATCTAGGTTGGTCATAACTTTTCTTCCAAGGAGTAAGAATCTTTTAATTTCATGGCTGCAGTCACCATCTGCAGTGAGTTTGGAGCCCCAAAAAGAAAGTCTGACACTGTTTCTACTGTTTCCCCATCTATTTCCCATGAAGTGATGGGACCAGATGCCATGATCTTCGTTTTCTGAATGTTGACCTTTAAGCCAACTTTTTCACTCTCCACTTTCACTTTCATCAAGAGGCTTTTTAGCTCCTCTTCACTTTCTGCCATAAGGGTGGTGTCATCTGCATATCTGAGGTTACTGATATTTCTCCCAGCAATTTTGATTCCAGCTTGTGTTTCTTCCAGTCCAGCATTTCTCATGATGTACTCTGCATAGAAATTAAGTAAGCAGTGTGACAATATACAGCCTTGACGTACTCCTTTTCCTATTTGGAACCAGTCTGTTGTTCCATGTCCAGTTCTAACTGTTGCTTCCTGACCTGCATACAGA